>JACXGI010017035.1:0-15053 GCA_016801175.1 Esox masquinongy
ATAAAGAGAATTGCCGGCACTGCGATTTTGTCTCCTCTTAATCTCTTCTCATTAACCAACCCGGGGAAGTACTTTAGGTCGGTACTTCAACAGCGGATTGAAACCGTGCACGGGGGATACAATATATCCTGAAAGAAAGTCCTGCACCGCGTCAGGGGTGAGTCTTACCGGTGTTTAAAAAAAGCCAATCCGCTTCTGGACGGGAGAACGGGGTGATGGGATCCATTCTGCAAACTGAGGTCTGTAGCCTTTATTCGTTTTAGATGGTCAAAAATTGACCAAGCAGGCGTCTATAATTAAATTAGCCTACTCAAGGAGAAGTGGGCATTTGATAGTCCGAAATTGACTAATATAGATATTCTGATTAAATAAACTAGACTAAACAAGGATGCTAGTTGCTGTGTGAATGGTCCGAAATTTACCAAAAGGAAGCCTGAGGTAAACTAATCTATCCAAGGAGAGGTATATATGGGTGGTCCGAAATTGACCATCGTAAACTAATCTATCCAAGGAGAGGTAGATATTGGTGGTCCGAAATTGACCATTGTTGAGGCTCCTAAATAAACTAGGTCAACTAAGAAAGTTAATTGCAGATGGTCCATAATTGACCAAAAGAGGCCTAAAATAAACAAAATCCACCCAGGGAGAGGTGGATGTTGTGTGTCTGTATTGTCTTCTGTATAATAGTAATCCTGGGAGATGATCGGATGGTTATTCTGTCAAATAAGACAGAGGGATAATTTTCAGTAGAAATCTTAGAATGAAATAACAGTTACTGGAAAGGAGGATAATTTATCTTATTATTGTGCACTAGATGTTGCGGTTCTAGTTTGAGTTGTGCGGAGACTAGGGAAGAGTCTCAGGGAACTAAGTGTGGAAAGGAAGGTGGGACAGGAGATACAAGATACAAAGAGAAAGAAAGAAAGAGAGAGAAAGAGAATATTCAACGCTAACAGCGGGTTAATCCAGCACCAAGGAGGAGGGGGAGGAAATTGACCATATTATCAACAGCTAAAACATGCGTTCCGCAGGGGAATGGAACCAGAATTATCAAGAGCAGTAAAGAAGAGTTCAGTCGGATGGTCTACAGCAACGCTGGATGAGGTTAAGCAACATGCAATACATCATGAGACTAACAAAAGAAGAAAAAAAAAAGGTTAAAAAGACAGCAGAGTACTTGGTGGGAGTAGTAAGTAAGGAACTAAACTTCTCAGGAGGAGAGGAGGTATATTTCAGAGGTGGTGGACGAAGAGGTAGAGCACGTGTCAGAGGTGGTGGACGAGGACTCGGCACACTCCTCTGGCCGGAACATGTTGAGGCAGAATGAATCTCTCACTGGCTGTGATTTTCAGTTGCACAAAATTTGTGAGTTTATTGTAATGTGATTTTCATTTAGAGTTTTCTTTGACCTTTGGGCTTTTGCAGTGGACTATTTTTATACCACTGCTGAATAAACAGACATTTAATACAGTATTACTTGCAGTACTTACAGTATTCAATATATTCACTGAACTAAGCTGTGATTATTATAATTTTTTATTGCAAAATGTGTTTACTACTAACAATTTTTTAAAAATAAATCTGTAACTATATGCCCTGAGTGCTGTGTTTTTCGTTTATATTTATGTAGCGTCTAATGAATGCTCTGTAGTATTTATATATTGACTAGCTGTGTGTATGATCTGAAAGCATTGTTTGATTATGAGAATAAATTAAATGGTTTTGAGGTGAGTGTTTGATTTTGACAGAAGAGTCACTGACAAAACCCATTAGATTCGTTGACCCCATCACAAGGAAAGAAGTGACTGCATCTATTCTAATACCGTCCCGGTGTCCTGTTAATCTGGGTAGAGACTTAATGCAGAAATTAGGCATAGGAGAAACCCCAGTTAAGGACGGCATGGAGGCAGTGAGAAATAGAGGAACTGAATCTTATGTGGTTTTGGGGGAACACGCCCCACCTATTGGTACAGCTTAGATCTGATTACTACAGGACCAGGAGCAATAGTTACGGAACTGATAGAAAAGGGAATTTCAAAAGTTGAGAGGACTAGATATTGGGTAGATATTGTGGAAGATTAATGAATTATGAATAAATATTATATATAAAGGATGCATAAATATATTCTATTTGCATAAATTAGGTTTATTTAATATGTGTTAAATATGTAGGTTTTGTGTATATGATATACAGGCTGGATACTTTGCTTTGTCTAGGAGTTGTGGAAACATGTAGTTAAAAATGTGGGGACTTCAGCTATAGCTTGTCCCCCTCATGTTGTTCACCACATATGGGCTGAAAACTTACCTAAATAAATTTTGTGCTACATGCGAAGTCTGCGCCAAACATAACCCCCAAGGGCGAATAAAATGAGAAATGGAAAAATTTCCAACCTCAGAATACCCTTTTCAGAATATAGAAATGGATTTTACAGTTATCCTTACAGTGGATATAAAAAGTCTACACACCCCTGTGAAAATGCCAGTTTTTTGTGATGTAAAAGAATAAGACAAAGATCAATCATGTCAGAACTTTTTCCGCTTTTAATGAGACCTATAATGTGAACAATTCAACTGAAATCTTCGAGGGGGAAAAATGAAAAATAAAAACCTTACAATAACCTTGTTGCATAAGTGTGCACACCCTCTTATAACTGGGGATGTGGCTGTGTTCAGAATTAACCAATCACATTCAAACTCATGTTAAATAGAAGTCATTACACATCTGCCATCATTTAAAGTGACTCTGATTAATCAAAAAAAAGTTCAGCTGTTCTAGTAGGATTTTCCGGACATTTTCTTAGTTGCATCTCAGAGCAAAAGCCATGGTCCGCAGAGAGTTTCCAAAGCATCAGATGGATCTCATTGTTGAAAGATATCAGTCAGGAGAAGGGTACAAAATAATTTCCAAAGCATTAGATATACCATGGAACACAGTGAAGACAGTCATCATCAAGTGGAGAAAATATGGCACAACAGAGACATTACCAAGAACTGGACGTCCCTCCAAAATTGATGAAAAGACGAGAAGAAAACTGGTCGGGGAGGCTTCCAAGAGGCCTACAGCAACATTAAAGGAACTGCATGAAGTTCTGGCAAGTACTGGCTGTGTGCTACATGTGACAACAATCTCCCGTATTCTTCATATGAATGGGCTATGGGGTAGACGGAAGCCTTTTCTTACAAAGAAAAACATCCAAGCCCGGCTGAAGTTTGCAAAAACAAACATCAAGTCCCCCGAAAGCATGTGGGAAAATGTGTTATGGTCTGATGAAACCAAGGTTGAACTTTTTGGCCATAATTCCAAAAGGTATGTTTTGCGCAAAAACAACACTGCACATCACCCAAAGAACACCATACCCACAGTGAAGCATGGTGGTGGCAGCATCATGCTTTGTGGGTATTTTTCTTCAGCTGGAACCGGGGCCTTAATCAGAGTGGAGGGAATTATGAAAAGATCTAAATACCAGGCAATTTTAGCACAAAACCTTCAGGCGCCCGTTAGAAAGCTGAAGATGAAGAGGAAGTTCACCTTTCAGCACGACAACGACCCAAAGCACACATCCAAATCCACAAAAGCATGACTTCACCAGAAGAAGATTAATGTTTTGGAATGGCCCAGCCAGAGCACAGACCTGAATCCAATTGAACATCTGTTGGGTGATCTGAAGAGGGCTGTGCACAGGAGATGTCCTTGCAATCTGACAGATTTGGAGCGCTTTTGCAAAGAAGAGTGGGCAAATATTGTCACGTCAAGATGTGCCATGTTAATAGACTCCTACCCAAAAATACTGAGCGCTGTAATAAAATCAAAAGGTTCTTCAACAAAGTATTAGTTTAAGGGTGTGCACACTTATGCAACCAGGTTATTGTGAGTTGTTTTTTTTTATTTTCCCCCTCAAAGATTTCAGTTTGTTTTTTAATTGAATTGTTCACGTTATAAGTCACATTAAAGGTGGAAAAAGTTCTGGTATGATTTATCTTTGTCTCATTCTTTTACATCACAAGAACCTGGCATTTTAACAGGGGTGTGTAGACTTTTTATATCCACTGTATGTGAGGGAAAGAAATGGTACATAACAGTAATTGACACTTTCACCAAATGGGTTGAAGTATTCCCAACAAGAAGCGCTGACGCAATTTGTGTCGCTAAAGCCTAGTGTAGAGAAGTTAAACCCAGATACGGAATCCCACAAAGAATTTATTCAGATAATGGGGCAAATTTTGTGAATAAGGTCATAACTAAATTGGCGGATCATTTGAAAATAGGGCTTATAATTCATTGTTCCTACCACCCTCAATCAGCGGGATTAATTGAAAGAACGAATGGAACAATAAAGAGTAGATTAAGAAAGGCATGCACAGAAACGGGAAGGATTTGGGTACAGTGTCTTCCGTTGGTAATCCTAGTCTTACATATTACTCCAAGCTCGAGAGGAGTATCACCATTTGAAGTGATGTATGGAAGACCTTATATAATACCATCCCTAACGCCTTTTAAGAATGATACGAATGAAGCAGAGGGGACTCTAGCAGAATATATGAGGAATTTACTAACTAAAAAAGATATTGTCTCCAAGGTTGCAGCTCCACAAGACAGTGACCAGACAATTCAAGACCATGGAGTACAGCCTGGTGATTGGGTGATTAAGGTGATTAAGCAAAAAAACTGGAAGACACCAATGTGGGAGGGACCATATCAGGTGCTGTTAACAACTCCTTTCGCAGTAAGAATCAAAGAGAGAGCTACGTGGATACACATAACCCACCGTAAAAGGTTGAATTAAGAAAGGGAGAATAGACAAACTATTGAAAGAGACATATCATACGAAGGAGGAAGACTGGGGTACAAAGAGAGTTGTTCTTACAGTGAACAATTGTCTCAAACCAGGTGAAGAAAGCAACAGATTTCTGAGTACATAGTTGTCTCTGACAATGTTTGTCTACAATCTTGACGTAACTTTCTTACTATGGCAGCTCGGACAACCTGAGAAGGGAGTCACTCTATACATACAAGAGGGAAAAGATTCTACATTTAAAATAGATTTCTGTGAAATAATCGAGTGTAATGAATTTAGAAGCTCTGCAATATGCTTCTGATCATAAATATCTATGTCTAGTAGACTTTAGTGTACCACCAAGGTGTCAAGGTTGGGGACAAGTATGGTGGACCACTGATCCACAGGGTGAGACATACCAGCCCCCGAAACAGCGATATTCGATAATCATTGATGGACATACCATCATTGAAACAGCAATATTTAATAATCAGAGGGGTTTTTACCCAACCATGTGACCTAAACCAGTGTAATCCCATTTACATTACAATAAAAGGTCCTCAGCAGATTGACAATAGGACACTTGCAATGGGAGTAGATGCTACAGGAAGAGATCCCCAGGGAAATATTAGGATTGTGGTAGTAAAAAGGCCAGAACCGTCCTCAGATCCCTGGACTACGAGAACTCTGGTTACTGTGTCACCAGGGACAGGATTAATCGATGAAGAACAGACAAATGAAGTTGTAAAAATAGGACTTTCATGAAACGATAGAAGTAGAAACAGGATATCAGGATACTAATTTGTGGTTAGATTGGATAAAATATACTGCCCGAACTGTTGTCAAGGAAGAATGCTATGCATGCGGTTCATGAAAACCTAAATTGGGAACTATACCGTTTCCATTGGATGCCAGTAACTCTCCAAATGGAATAGCTTGCATGATATTGTTAAATCAAAGCGGAAAAAATCCACTAACCGTAGTTGTGTCAACTTGCATTATATATATATATATATATATATATATCTACCAGTAACATCTGGATTCAGACCCCCACCAATTTGAAGTTAACAAGGTTAGATACTTCTGTTTTACCAGATATCAAACCTAAAGTAGGCCATTTGGAGATGTGTTCCATGACTATCGATGTTACCTCTGGAAAAACCATGACAAATCTCTCAGACATTGTGTCTTCTAGGGATTTTGATAGGCTCCATCAGGCTTGAGCAGATGTTTGGTGAAATTGGACAGGCACATGTGCTCTAGTGCAATTGGTTATGCCATTCACATTGGTGAAACATCAAACTTCGGATTCAGGAACTAAGCCAAAAGTTCGTGATGAATTTAAGGCTAGAAATCAGATATTAGCTGGGTTAGAATCAGCCTTGTTTTGGTGGTCGACTATTAACAAAAACGTAGACTAGATAAATTACAGCTATTACAACCAACAGAGATTAATCAAATACTCTAGAGATGCTATCAAGGGGTTGGCAGAACAACCAGTCTGATGGCATGGCAGAACAGGATTGCTTTAGACATGCTGCTAGCTGAAAAAGGAGGGTTTGTGTGATGTTTGGATCTATGTGTTGTGATGGATTCTCAGTTTGGGAGATGGAAACCCATCATCCTAGCGGTTATGACTACTGTTTTAGTATCAATAGCCATATTAGTATTGTGTGGATGTTGTATTATACCATGTGTCAGAGGCTTGGCCATGAGAGCAATCGAAAAGTCTTTTTCTGACCAAAAGTTTCAGTTATCAGGGCCCTGTGACGACCATGATCTGTATCCTAATCCTGGAAACTATTACCCTCCTGATCTTACTAACGAACTTAATGGATTAGTTTTGGCAGCGATGTTCATTATCCATGAAGATTCTTAAGAAGATTGATCAATGCATTGAACATTTTAATTAGAAGTGATGTAATTGTGATAATAGTTTAAGGGGATTCATGTTGAATAATGATAAATGATAAATTTGTAATATAGTATGCATTTATCAATATTACTAGAGAATTGTGCTTACATGACTAACCTTTGATTAACCTTTGTGAGGACCTTAATGTCACCCATAGATTAAGGATTGTGCAAGAATTGACATTTACTAAATGTTGATGTTGTTTCCTGTCATTCGCTGGCTTTAAGCAAAAACATTGCTAAGAGTAGAAATGACTTGATGAACTGTCTGATAAACTGTCTGATGAACTGTCTAGAATAGCAGAGCTGTGGTTAAGGGTGATAAAAATTGCATATACTTGTTCCTGTTTCTTCATATTTGGCCACTTTGGAGGCTTGCGACAGCGCCACCTTAACCCTCCAAGGTCCGGATCTGCGGATGGAGCCCTCTGTGTACATTTGCATAATATTAAAAAAACTATAATCGCTAGAATCATATTTTTTTAGATACTATCTAGGCATATTCTTGAAGCGTTCCAAACAGAATGAGTTCCTATGGGGATCATGGCCTGCATGAGGCGATTGTAAAGTCTCACCAAAACTGACCACCGGTGACTGAACGCATATGTGTACATTTCCCTAAAAAGTTACTACTTGAATCATATGGCTGACTTTTGCTAATATCTAGGTATTCTAACGAAGCGATTGGTAAATAGTTTGTGTTCCTATGGGGATAACAGCCTGCGTGAGAGAAATGGAACCAAGTGGCCACGCCGACTGATCGCATAGAGTACATGTCTATAAATATCCAGAACTGAACTGTAATAACTAGAACCATACTTACCTAATATCCAGACAACTCCAACAAAGCGATCCGTACGTAGTTTGTGTTCCTATGGAGATAGTAGCCATTTTGTAGACTCCACAAAATGCTTGCCAACCGAAGCGCATAGCGTAGGCTACATTTCTATATTTTCAGAAAAGTAATCATTAGAAACATACGGCTGACTTAAGCTTAGATCTAGGCATTCTAACGAAGAGATTGATACAAAGTTTGGTCACCGTTACGTGCTGGAGTATCCAACACTTCCAACACTGTTCGTAGGTAAAAGTCCTTGATGTCCAATCACAAACGGTGCTTCGACTATGTTATAACATGACCTCGATGTTGGAATGATGGGAAGGCATTCGGGTTGTTCCCATGGAGATGTAGGACACCATTGGTCAGTGGTCAGTAATAGCAATTACCAATGTTGTTTTCGTTCCGTTTATGCAAGATAGCTCTTTGTTTTCAACCCAAAACGTTTTAGAACATATTTGAACGTAATCAAGAGGCTGATGAAGGTTATTCTGTCCAGGAACACTTTCTACCAGGCAACGCCAAAGACCATCTAGCTCAGACAGGCGACCCATCCAGATTAGAAGTACATCGCTATTTATGATCTATAGCACAGTATTACATTGTTTGTATTATAAAAATGATATAAACATTTTCTTCTGTCAACATAAGAGAGAGATAGAATTCGCCGACTGTCAGAATTGATTTATTGCTTTGAACTTTGACCTTTTGACAGCTGCATATGTGTAAGAATATGAAAATGATTTTTTGATTCATGACCGGATGATAGCATTTGTTTTTCCGGGGGGTACATGTCCGGTTAGAGATGGAGGGGTAAAGCAGGTGATTCTGTGGTATGAGAGGGGTAGGTCAAAAAGGGTTATGAGTAAAAGATTGTATGAACGGTCTGGGGGGTGGTAATATTTGTACAGTTGTTTTTCAGGGGCTTCCTTCTCTGGGAGGAGAGGGTGTAAGGTTTCTTGAGATGCAAGGGTGGGGGTTGAGCAGGTTTTTCCGGGGCTTCATTCTCTGGGAGGAGAGGGTGTTGGGTTTCTTGAGATGCAAGGGGGGTTGAGCAGGAGCTGTTTTTCACAGAGTCACAAATAAATAAGAGCTAGACTTCTCATGGTTTGTAGTTGAAATCGTTTTTTACTCTGTGCTTAGTGATACACCCGTGACAACCCAGACTTACGAATTAGGCCGCAGAACGGAGGAACGGAAAAAAAGATACGTTCCAGAAATATACGATGCGCCAAAGAAGCATTTTCTTAATGTGTATAGAACTCAAATATCTCCGTTTAAGCAGCTGATGGATCAGCATGACATGGCGGATGGGAAAACAGTCGGCTTTGCGTTTGATTATCCGGCTTCTAAAGTGAAGTTGTACATTTTAGCCATGGGAGCTGAATATACAAACGAGACCTGTGGTGTGAACCTCAAAAAAGAGTCCATACATTGTATGTCACAAATGAATAAATCCCAAGGGGCGTTGTCTTCCTATGGTGTCCATGACAGCTGTTGGTTAGGGATGGGTCTGGATATAGCTCCTCCCCGGAGGAGTGTTACAACCTCTTTGATCAGTAATACATGTTACTTGGAAGAGGTTCTGTATTTGAACGGATCTAAAATATGTCAGCTAGAAAAAAAGATGAATTCTGCCCGAAATTACTAGGGTATACAGATTCAGATGTTGAAAGGCTCATTCATAGACTACCGGAGAATTTAGAGCGCAAGATCAAAACTAGTGATAATAACTTAAAATATATTTACAATCCAATCAATTCACTATTACAGATCTATTCTACTAAGAAAAAAAACATACATACAGATTCTGAAGGCGGTAGCACTTCAGAACAGGGTGCATTTAAACCCTTGATCGGTTTATACGAGTGGTATTATATGTGTAAAAATGTGTTTAGCATAGTCAATAGAGGTCCAGACTTTGCTATGGAGTTTGAAGTAAACGGAAAAGTGTTGAGAGCTATAAGAGTGGCATCTGAAAGTCAGGATACCAAAGTTAGGATCTCAATATATGGTTGTACGGTTTACAAAATTACGAATGCCACGGTTATAGTTGACTGTCCCATTTATGGTGACATAGCAAACGAAGTGAATTATTTTATAGAGATATTTAGCTTCCTTGTGGACGACTGGATCGTTATTTACCACATGCTTTACAATATTCACAACTTTTTTAGGGAAAGAGAGAATTTAAAACGCTGGGGCCATTTGAATAACAGATTAGTTAATTTAAAACGTTGGGATATTTAAAATGAAAAGCTTGACACCTGCGCACATGTCTCTTAAAACTGAACGGACATCTCTTGACCCTAATGACCCAATGTCAAAAAGCAAAAAGATAGGTTGGTAAACTGGTACCCAAAAAACAGTTATAGAGTTTCATTATACTCTCTTTACCGTTCAGTCATTCGTTGAAGAACTCAAGAAAAAATTCTCACCAATTCAAAGAGGATTTTGCTCTCTCAACACGTTAAAAGGTAAGATATGATGCTAATGTAACATTTTATTTAACTAAGATGATGATGAAAGCACCTTAAACAAGTTTCTAAACTCTTAGGATTTTCGACATGTCGTTTGATCAGTTTCTATCGGAAGTCATCGACCTAACGAAATCAAGGCCTGAAGAAGAGGTCGAAGCTCCGGGCAGTTCCTCTCCATCAGGATATGTTATAGGTGAGACTTAATTCATTTATTGATTTTAATTTCATATAATTAATTGTTTTTAAAACTGTAATGTTTTTTTTATAGCTGACACTCCGCCACCGGAATCAAGATCGTTCTATAGACCATGGAACCTGCCCTCACATAAAGTTGTTTCCAGGCGTATAGAAGAATTTAATGGCGAAGATGGAAATGACGAGCTACTCCACTTCTGTACAAATCCCAATTTTCATGACAATTCACAAGAACTCTACGCTCCGACTATTCCTTCTTCTCCGAAGTTATTAAATAATCAGATACAGATTTCAGCGCAAGTGCATCGAAGTTATTCACCAAGCTTTTGGTCTGATCCAGGATATCTGCAAGAAGTTGCTACTTACGGAAATAATTCTATAAAAAATAAATCATTATTTTACGTACGTTTCATTTATCGTTTTTTAAAAATTGTAATTACAGATTCTGACGAGGCGTACAGAGATTTACCCGAAGTGCTCCTGAACCCTGCACAGAATAAAAACAGCAAAACTGTTTCTCTGCAAAATTGCCGACAACAAACCCTGGATCGGTCTCTACCTAGCGCTCAAGCTGTAAGAAATGGTAAGTATTATCTTAAACGTTATATTGTAAAACGTATTACACATTTTTCTAATTAGGTCTATTTAATCCCTTCAGACAACATAGATGTATCAGGCTCCGAAGATCCACAAGATGGCGGTGCTGATCAACTTGCCCCGCATCCTCCAGAGCAAGACGGCTTGAGACAAGACGGCTTGACGAGCGCAAGTAGTAATGATGTTGTTGTTCAGGGTAACCGTGTTGTTGCTTCTATAACCCCACCTCGCTAATCATTGTTTGAGAGTTCTAATAGTGAAGACGAAGCAGATCCACATTTGTTTTTCAGAAAAGAGCTTGCAAGGCTTGTAAAAGCTATGGAAGATCAGTTACACACACGTATACTCGATCTATTAAGCTGTCAACGGTGTCAAGATAAAGCTTTCGGGAAAAACAACCTTCCAAGGCTCATAGGCAAACATCTGAAAAATGGATCCACCGCCAGATCCAAAACCCAATTATAAGGCATTGATAGATAAAATTAGATCATTAAATCCTACTTCTAACATAACACCATCACAACATTTAGACACAGAACCATCAGACTTTGATTATTCAGCGCTGTTTGAACAAATGAATGAGTTAATCCCAGAGCCACCTGCTTCGAGTCCAGAAGCATTACACAGAAACCCTGACTATGATGCTCTGATTAGACAAATAAAATAATTAAATCCTGAACCAGCTTCTCACATGACACCGTTGTTAAAAATTAATTTATTACCTTATTCTTATTCTACCCATTATTCTGCAAATTAACTGTAGTAAATAGACATGTTTTAGATTAGGCCTTAAATTGCTTTAGACTGTTCATGGTTGCCACATATAGAAGGAGACCTAGGTCAGCATGCCCTGTTCTTAGAAGTGATTATGGCCACCACCAAAGGCGCCAGGCCTCAAACCTATCTTATCTACGACCCTGTTCAGTTGGCTTCAAGGTAAAGTTGCCTGTGTCTCCTCTGTATTCTTCCGTTTGTGTAGGACAGGGACTGGGGGTAGCTCAGATCAGGAGGTCTGTTAATTCTGACCTAGAACTATGGTTGCCATGACAGTGTAGGGTTCTATCTTGTTTTCCTATTAGTATGACGATTTGTTTTGTATGTATCTTATAGCATTAGAGATAATATATTTGGGGTCTGACAAGGAGGGGTATAAAGAGGTGAAAGCAATAATGTGTGAGCAGAACAATTGTTATGACACTACTCTGTTGGTCTCTGTACTTATACTCTGTTTTGTGAAAGCGATTGTTCCCGTGGATCCACGTAATTAAACTTGAAATGATCAACTGTTATACCAGACTCTGAAAAGTTTTTGTTTGTAATAAATCGCGAACATTTTACATCTTCCACACCATCAACTCCTTTAGAATCACAGGCTTCTCATTGAAGTGGTCAAATTACGGAGTTAAATCCTGAACCATCAACTCCTTTAGAACCACAGGCCTCCCATTCAGGTGCGAATCAACAGGGTAGATGTGTTGATAGAAATGTGAATATTGTTTATCGTAATAAATACAGCAACATTGAAATCCGACAGCATTTTAATTTTGCTCACATGAATGAAATGTATGATTATTCAGCTTTCTATGTCAATGTGTTAACCACTTTAACCGAACTGTTAGAAAGAGCTACATCCTATGCCGAGCCTAGAGATGTATTGCAATTAGAAATTAGGTGTGATTCTATACGAAACAATGTATCCTATATTATGGAGAATGGTGATGTAAACTTGAATCAATTTCTGGATATGATTGAAAGGCTTGTACAGTCCAATTTATCAATCTTAGCCGATAATACCCTAGAACTGATTGTGCAAATATTGAGAACTCCTCAGGGTGCGGGCTGCCCTAGGAAGAAGGCTGAAACTCTTTTAAAATCCGAAATAATTATCAATAAAAAGGAATATCTTATTATTCCTCAGAATGCGGACAACAAATTATGTTTTGCCATTTGTCTTGCACATTTATTGAATCACAATATAAGTGATATAGAAGGAGTAAAGATAGCTACTGAATTTCAGAGAGCAGTGGGTTTGTCCATTTATGAAAACGTAACATTTTCTGATAGGTAAATTTGAAAGCTTACTCGACATCAAAGTGGTGGTTCTCTATCATAGTAGGCATGATTCGGCCATCTTGAAATTCCAAAACACGTTACAGCCTCATCCACAAATGCTGTATTTGTTTGTATAAGACAATCATTATTATGGTATTAAGAACATTAAGGCATTCTTGGGTGTAGCCTACATCTGCCGGTCATGTCATACAGGCTTTACACGATTAGGAGGGCAGTCCTGTTAGTATAACTGTGCAGTATGCATTGATGCGAACTGCCCATATCAGCCCCTGCAGCTCACAAAGTGTTATGACTGTAACCGTACATGTCGTTCAGCTCACTGTTATGAAAAACACAAGTTGGCCTTATGGCATCCTGTGTCAGGTAATTTTGCCAGCTGGTGTGACATCAATAAGAGATGTCCCTTATGCCATGTCAATTATAATCTAAAAATTAATAACCCTGAACCATACAAATGTAGCAGAAAACGTTGTCCAATATGTAAAGGGCTTTTGGATGACGTTGGTGTATTTGAAAAGGTCCACAAATGTTATATTCAATCTTTGAATGAAGAGAAGCCCTCGGAAAAAATTGTCTTATGACTTTGAAACCCGACAGAATGACTCAACAGGTTTACATATACCTATATTTGTGTCTAGCATGACCTTTGAGGGTAAAAAGTGGACGGCTAAGGGACAGAATTGTGCCATGCTCTTTTTAAAACACTTTCGGAAAAACAAATATAGAAAGTACACTTTCATAGCCCATAATTCAAGAGGTTATGACTTCTACCTTCTTTTAAACCCCTTGATAGTGCAAGGCGTAACTCCCACTCTTGTAACACAAGGAAGCTAGGTGTTGTGTTTTATAGATCGCGCATTTGATCAACGCTATATTGACAGTCTTAGCTTTCTTCCCATGAAACTCTCTCAAATGCCCGATGCTCTCGGTTTTGAAACAGCTGTTAAAGGTTGGTTTCCGCATTTTTTCAGCTCTGAGGAGAATCTCAATTACATCGGTCCTTACCCCTTTCCTGAAATGTATGGAGCTGATCAAATGACAGTCAAAGAGAGAGAGAGGTTTATGACGTGGTATGAGACAGTCCGTCATGAGACCTTTGATTTTCATAAAGAGATGGAAATGTATTGTGACAATGATGTGGCTATCTTGCGTGAAGGTTGTCTCAAGTTCAGAGAGGAAGTAATCAATGACGCAGGCATTGATCCCTTGAGATCCCTTGGGTCAAGTTGCGGATTGTGTAACATCTTTAAATATGTAAAGAAGATTGTACAGGTCGAAAGTGGAGTTTAACAATCACTTTACCCCAATCAAACACTATATTTTTATTCTGATCCGTCTTAATCTCAATCTGTATGTTTTCAATATACTTCTTGGTTACAGGTACATAGTGTGGCCGCGCATAATTAATTGTGATAATACAGGTGCTGGTCATAAAATTAGAATATCATCAAAAGTTGATTTATTTCAGTAATTCCATTCAAAAAGTGAAACTTGTATAATGTATACATTCATTCCACACAGACTGATATATTTCAAGTGTTTATTTCTTTTAATTTTGATGATTATAACAGACAACCAATGAAAACCCCAAATTCAGTATCTCAGAAAATTAGAATATTGTGAAAAGGTTCAATATTGAAGACACCTGGTGCCACACTCTAATCAGCTAATTAACTCAAAACACCTGCAAAGGCCTTTAAATGGTCTCTCAGTCTAGTTCTGTTGGCAACACAATCATGGGGAAGACTGCTGACTTGACAGCTGTCCAAAAGATGACCATTGACACCTTGCACAAGGAGGGCAAGACACAAAAGGTCATAACTAAAGAGGCTGGCTGTTCACAGAGCTCTGCATCCAAGCACATTAATAGAGAGGCGAAGGGAAGGAAGAGATGTGGGATAAAAAGGGGAACAAGCAATAGGGATGGAGAGGATTGTGAAAACAAAACCCATTCAAAAATGTGGGGGAGATTCACCAAGAGTGGACTGCAGCTGGAGTCAGTGCTTCAAGAACCACCACGCACAGACGTATGCAAGACATGGGTTTCAGCTGTCGCATTCCTTGTGTCAAGCCACTCTTGAACAAGACACAGCGTCAGAAGCGTCTCGCCTGGGCTAAAGACAAAAAGGACTGGACTGCTGCTGAGTGGTCCAAAGTTATGTTCTCTGATGAAAG
>JACXGI010017036.1:0-15147 GCA_016801175.1 Esox masquinongy
CCACGTTTCAGTGAGAAACATAAAATCTAGGTTGTAGGATATTATAATGTCATTTACCAAGAATGATTTGTTGGCGAGAGATCTGATATTAAGTAAAGCCAGCTTAATAGATATAATAGGGGTTCCTGGACTAGTAGGTTGACGTGTTACAGTTAACAGATTAGACAAGTTTACTTTATAGGTTGCATGCCCACGATTCTTTTATTTCTAATCAACACAAGAATAGAGATACTGGGTCCTAGCTTGTACTCAAAACAGTCGGCATTGCTATTTTCACAATAACAGGGACCCGAAGCACATCACCGAGTATAATTGTTGTAAACAATTAATGTGGGAAACTGTATATTAATGTAGTAAACTGTGTAGTAAGGTAGTAAACTATAGTAATATATTAAACTGTATATTAATGTAGTAAACTGTATATTCATTTAGTAAATTGTGTAGTAATGTGGTAAACTGTATATTAATGCAGTAAGCTGTATTTCAATGTAATAAACTGTATAGTAATGTAGTTAACTATATATTAATATAGTAAACTGTGACATTAGTATCAACTTTCACCTTTATGTTTTAGATAATATCTTAGAAATATGTAAAAAATAAAGCTACAAATCACTTATTATAAAATATATACACATGCTAATCCAGTGTTGTCAGTATGACATTCCTGAAAGAAGAAAATAGTCATACAAATGTTCCAAATCCAATACATAGTTTTTCACTTCCTGTTGGAGTCCATACCACGCTGGACCAGAAGGCATTTGTGAGTAATATGATCTTCTATGTTTCACCTCTCTAACGTGTCACGTGGAGTCATAGAAAGACATTACAGCCTTGTCCTGCTCTCCAGAACAGTACAGCTCCCGGCTCAGACCTGCTCTCCCAGAGGGTCTAGTTAATCACCAAACAACCCATGACATGACAGCTTCCCAGCCCAATCCTGCTCTCCAGGACATAACAGCTCCCAGCTCAGACGTGCTCTCCAGTTGAGTTTTTACTAATCACTCCAAACCATAGACACCCAAGGACATGATATCCCTAGTCAAATAGGATGATATCCCAGCATGGCAACACAGGATAACACAGTATAACACAACACATCATGACACATCACAACACATTACAACATGACACATCACAACACATCAAAACACATAACATCACATCACGAATCATCACAACACAACACATCACAACATATCATGACACATCACTACACAACACATCACAATGCAACACATCACAACGCAACACGACACCAGACAACACATAACACAACACACCACAACATGCAACATCACGACAAAACACATCACACCACATCACAACATGACACATCACAACACATCATGACACAACACAACACGGCAAATCACAACACGTCACAACATATCACAACACGACACATCACAACACATCATGACACATCACAACACGATAAATCGCAAAACATCACAACATGACACATCATAACCCATCACGACACGTCACAACACATCACGATCCAACACGGCGCTTTACAACACAACATATCAGAACACTTCAGGATACATCACAACATGACACATCACTATGCAACACATAACAACACATCACAACACACATAACACATCACAACATGACACATCACGACACATTACAACACATCACACATCACAACACGACAAATCACAACACATCCCAACACGACACATCACAACACATCACGACACATCACGATACAACACGACACAAAACAACACAACAAATCACTACACATCACGACACATCACGACACATCACATCGCAACAAAATGACACATCACAACACATCACAACACGACACATAACAACACAATACACATAACACAACACATCACAACACAACAAATCACAACACATCGCAACACACATAACGCAACACAATACATCACAACACAACACATCACAACACGGCACAATGAGACACAGCACACATAACACAACACATCACAACACAACACATTACAACACATGATGACACATCACAACATGATGCAACACATCCCAAACCATCACAACACAATTACACAACACATCACATCACATTGCGACACATCACAGCACAACACAACACATTCAAACACAACATGTCACGATACATCACAGCAACGCAACACCACACAGAACACAACACATCACCACACATGACAACCCCACATCACACCATAATACACTACAACACAGCAGATTACACTACAACACAGCAGATTACAGTACATCACAACACATAACTACACAACACATGAGAACACAACACATCACAACAAAACACATCACAGAAATTGTCAAGACAACACAATTCTGAACATATGTGCATCATGAATGAAACATCAATCAAAGGCAGATGTATCCTGCAGCATTCCACAGCTCTGTAGAAGAACTGAGCAGAGCAGGGAGCTCATCTGCAGATGTATAAATGCAGATGAGTGGTCCCTATGTGAGGGAGGTGACCTGTGTGGCTGGCAGACACAGGCAAAGGCTATGTCATAAATCAAACCCTATTCTCCTTTTTAGTGTACTACTTTTCACCCTAATCTTACAGATTGTGATCAAATGTAGTGCCCTCTCAATGAAAAAGGGTGCAATTTGGGACACATACTCGGGACTGAGGAATGAAGGGTTGGCTGGACAACATTTCTAATGTCAACAAAAAAAGATGTTTTAAATCTGACAATATGCAGACGTTCACTAATGCTGCTGCTAACCTGGACATGATGCACGGCTAAATAGAGTGTATAGAAGATGAATCGGTTGTGAGGTAGCATACGGGTGACAGAGCTGGAATGTAGTGCTGGACAGGGTTAGCAGTGTGATACACTGGGAGAACATGGAAGTCACTTCCTCCATGTCTGGTAAATAATTTTCCCCCTGTAGCTGAATGCAGATGCCTTCCCTAGGATCAGAAAATACACCAAATTCCCACCACATATCCCAATGTTATCCAGGGATTCTGAGAAGAACACCCCACCCAGAGCTCCGGGGTGGAGAGGAGTCCGAAGAGCAGGTGGAGGAGAGTCTAAGGAGAGTGCAAGGAAAGGGTGGAGGAGAGTCTGAAGAGAGGGGAGAGGAGGGTGGTGGAGGGTCAAGGAGAGGTGGAGGAGGGTCAAGGTGAGGGTGGAGGGTGGAGGGACAAGGAGAGGTGGAGGAGGGTCAAGGTGAAGGTGAAGGGTCAAGGAGAGGTGGAGGGGGGTCAAGGTGAAGGTGGAGGGACAAGGAGAGGTGGAGGAGGGTCAAGGTGAAGGTGAAGGGTCAAGGAGAGGTGGAGGGGGGTCAAGTTGAGGGTAGATGGTGAGGGTAGATGGTCAAGGTGAGGGTAGAGGGTCAAGGATAGGGTTGGGGGATGGTAACACAGCATTCCTTTTTGGGTTCCTTTCATCACGTTTCCTCTTTGGCATGTCATACCTCGATTAAAATGTACAATAAAAAACACGATCAAATGTACAAAACATTTTTTTTATTGCTTTGTTACTATTTTTACATATATGTGCTAATTATTATCTCTTAATTCAAAAACACAACAGGTCATCAAAAAACGTTTATTTAATAATAGCACATGTTCCTGAATGAAATGGAGTTGAATGATGTGAGTTCAACACGCAGACGAGGTTCAGGAATGACTGAACCTGCAGTTTAACTGCCCCAGTGCTCTCCTTTCTTCAACTCCACTGAGGAAATATGTTCATCATAGAAGTGGAAGGTCTATGACAGTCATCCCGGTGAGAATGTCACTCTTAGTTAGCCCATTGATAAGGCATTTCATGTTATCAGAGGTGACCAATGTCAGACTTGGATTCATCATGCCAAAATATTTTTCTCACAGTGCAAGAACTATGAATTTTCATTGTGATGGGGCAGAGAACTCATCGTCAAATGCCAGACAGGATTGATGCAAATTTGCATAGTGTGTGTGTGTGCTAAACCTTTCATTTTCTTTCTCACATAAGGATTTTAGAAGATGACTTCATTGATACTTGATTATTGGATAGCAATTATGGAAAGGTTTTGTTAATTGTGATGAGTAGTGTACAGTAAAGGTTTGGCCTAAATTGAAGGCAGTGTAATATACTGTACCAAATTACCTTCAGCACTTCAAAGAGTCTTTCTGAAACACGCGTCTTGTGTTTTTTGCTCTTGGATGACAGTTTTTCTCGATTGCTTGAGCACTTTTTCCATGTGGAATTCATATTCGCAAAACAGGTAACACACAGGTCCAAATAAAAACACTGTTGGCCAGAATAACATATTTAATTTGCAAATGTAAAAAAGATGCTCAAAACATTAAATATATAACACAAAATCAAGTACTTGCATCAAAAGATACAACTGGTCATCTGGTAATAGATTATTTCATTCGGTCATTACACAATGGCCCAATAAACACCTATTACAACTAGCAATACAACATTCCTGGACCTTCTGCCTTGCCTCTCTATCTTCACTACTGATTCTAGAACCAACGTGACCAAAAAAGAAGTAAAAGAATCTTAGCAATCGAGAAAACTGCAAATGGTTGTACAAGGTCTAATTTGAGAGGATGGTATTATGTTAAGTTTGATGACTTTGATGGCCAATGTACTCATTTTATTTCTGAAAAAACTTGGTTGTTGAATCAATAATCTTGAAAGATGTTAACAAACCAAATGAAAGCACAGTCAGGGGTTTTGAATGCAAGACTTGCTGGGTTAAAAAGCGAAGTGACAAAACCAAAGAGTTTTTAAAATCCACCACATACATGTAAACGTTGTACCAAAGCATTTAAAGATATATATACTACCGATCGATTCTGTCCATAACACTTTTTTCCTGTCCTTGCTCTGTCCAGTGCGCGTTCGTAATCTGTTCTATTTATCTTAAGTTGTTCTTTTTATTGGCCAGTCTGAGATATTTTCTTGTCTTTGCAACTCTGCCAAGAATGCCAGCATCCCAGAGTCACCTCTTCACTGTTGACGGTGAGACTGGTGTTTTTTGTTTAAAGATATTTACATTACCGTTCTAGTGTATACGTACTATTTAATGGAGCTGCCGTTTGAGGACCTGTGAGGCATCTGTTTCTTAAACTAGGCACTGTTATATAGTTGTACTCCTGTTCAGTTGTGCACCGGGGCCTCCCACTTCTCTTTCTATTCTGGTTATAGCCAGTTTGTGCTCTTCTGTGAAGGGAGTAGTACACAGTGTTGTAGAAGATCATGAGTTTCTTGGCAATTTCTAGCATGGAATAGCCTTCAATTCTCAGAACAAAATAGACTGACAGGTTTCAGAAGAAAGTTCTTTGTTTCTGGCCATTTTGAGCCTGTAATCAAACCCACAATTGCTTATGTTCCAGATACTCAGCTAGTCTAAAGGTTTATTGCTTCTTATATCAGCACAACTGTTTCAGTATTGCAAACATAATTGCAAAAGGGTTTTCTAATCATCAATCGTCCTTATAAAATTATAAATCTGATCAATTTTATGTTATTTTAATGGACAAAAAACAAGGACATTTCTAAGTGACCCCAACCTTTTGAACGGTTCTTCACAAAATATACGACCAACTCTCCACATTCCTCTGAGCATTTTCTTGGGAGAACCAGGAGAAAGAGCAGCTCTGTCTTGTCTTGTTTGAGCTTGGGATGTAACCAACGTACAAGTTGCAATATCAGAAGTATATATGTTCCCCTAGAGCTGTAGTAAAGATGTGCATTCTGAAATTGAATCTGTCCATCCTGTTGTGAAACTTAATTCTAAAGGATATGTATATGTTGCAGTAAAGCTGTTAATTCTGAGGTGAAAGTGTTCATTAAGAAACTTCAGGTAACATTTTTAGCATCAGTAAGAACCAGATTGGGGCGTAGCAGCCTTGGGGTCTGGCAGTGTGGCATGCAAACCTGGGCTCAAATTCTTTTAGAAATAATTGCAAATGCTAGCTGAGCTAGACAGAGCTTGTCTGGTTCATTGGAACCAACAGATATTGTCCAATCAAACTGCGGTAAGAGTGGAAGTTGGAATGTACCTGAGGTGCACAGCAGCAGTACACATGAAGGTGTTCACTAAAGGTGCTGTGCGGTCGAAAAATATTTTTTGTTTGTTAAACTGTACATTACGTGTTCACTCAATGATTTTGGAATATATGATAATGATGATAATACCATTTTCGCTGTTTGAAAAGACTGCTTGAAATTTCAGACTGTTTTGGCCTCATAGAACAAAAAGATAGAAAGTTCTAACTACGCCAAAACTGAGCTAGTTTTCAGTTTCCTCTTTTGACACTCCCTAGCAAAAGCATTGCTTGAGAAATTCCTCTTTGCTAAGAGGCAACGTTTTGGTTTACCCTTTTAATATTTCAAGGTACTTATTTGTTACCCTGAAGTATAAATATAAAGCTGATCATGCAAAAACATTGACGTGGCCCAAAAGATTATGTACTCTTATACTCTTCACCCAGCACAGCCAGTAGAAGACTAGACAACCCTCAGAGTCTGGTTCCTCTCAAGGTTTCTTCCTTAGTTTGGACCCTACTAGAGTTTTTCTATCCACTGTGCGTTAACTGTTCTTGCTCTTTGGGGTTTCATGCTCAGTGTCTGCAAAAGCACTTAGTGACAACTGCTGATGTAAGACAGGCTTTATAAAATAAATTTGATTGATTGATTGAAAAGGTGTCATGGATGCCTAAAAAAGGCGTCATGGACCTTTAAGAGATGATAAAATTGTTGGCATCAGTACCAGATACCAGAACAGAGCAGAGCATCTGCCCGGGGCTCTGGCAGAGTGGCAGACAGGATGGAATGTACCTGAACTACAAAGTAGTACACAGAACCTAACACTTCAATCTAACCCACAAGGTAATTACTGCTCATCACAAATCTCTTCTCGTCTGTCATAACAGTAACTTCTGCATAGAAGCTGTTAGCATCATCTACCCCACATTAAAGCTCTTTTCAATCCGTGGAGGATTAGGTTTCAGATTAGCTTTAAAAAAAAGCATGTTTTTTTGTGTTAACTGTGACAGTGTTCACATTAAACACTCAAATAGAAACACTTCATCCAAGCAGACTGACTTCCACCCCATGTGTTTTCCAAACATGTTTTCAGTCAACAAGGAGGTGCTCTTTTCAAATCATTTGACAAATCCATATTCTGTGATAAACTTTTGATGTATGAAGTGTGCATTACAGAGAAAAATCAGCAGCATTTAACAGCCGAGGCAGAGAGAATACATAAAGCCTGATCAAGCATGTAGCTCTACCTGTCTGGCAGGTGGGCAATCCACGTGTGGAGTTCCAGGAACAACACATCCTCCTCACCTATTAGAGGTGTAAACATCTGAGGCCCTATGCCTTGCTGGTGTGAGCCAGGAGCTATAATCCTCAGTCTAATGATTAATAAGGTGGAAACAGTGAACCTTGGATTAGTTAATAGAACATAAATATCTATTTTCAAAACCAGCCCTGTCCCAGTACAATGTCCAAAAGACAGAAGAAACTGGGTCAGTCACAATGAACCTGCCCTATTCACTTTCCTACAAAGTCTGGACTATTCACATCTGGTAGCCATGGACTATTCACTATCCAACAAATTCTCATGAAGGGATGTATTTAAACCAATTTGTTCTGCTGCTCTTTGACTTTCTGGTAAGAGGGCATGTTGAGGGCAAATTCCGAGACAATAACCAATCCTGTTGCTTAAGGACCAGATTAAAGGTACCTGGTCCGTGGCCGACAGAAGCCTTCATAGTAACGTCTCTTATTTCAATAGGGAGAAAAAGATTGGATAAGTGCAAGGATATTCAACTTGATTAAATTTCAGCCAGAAGCTCTCAGAATTGTTCCCAGGTGTCTTAAGAAATTATTTGGCAACAGAGTTAACTACTGTGGTTGTTGTGCTGCCTGGCCTTCTTTATGGTCTGGTTCAGTCTGTTGTGTACTAGCAGAGGGTTTTCCCATTGTCTCAGTTAACTGGAACAAATGAGCACAAAATGTATTATTATTAAGGAATAAAACCTGAGTAAACTGTACAAATGTTTTATTTTATTAAAATAATACAGATGCTATCTGTCATTCTGAGTACTGGGTTACATCTTTCCTTGTGTTCACGCAGGAGCAAGTTGTTTCAGAGACAGTGTTGAAGTAAATAATATGCTGGCTGTTATTTGGTCTTCTGGTTGAAAATATATTGATATTCTGGTTTATTTTACATAATGAGGAAGAGTCATAACAAAAGATAATGTGTCTATGTCCAAAATGGCACCCCATTTCCTATATAATGTTCCAGAGCCTTCTGGGTTACAGACAATAGAGGTTTATCAATATCCACGGTATGTAAACTCACACAAGGTGATTATCAATACCCGGAGTATCACACTCTGTTCACACACTGACAGGAGGCCGTTTTGACTGACTGTTGTACATTATAATCATTTTTATTTATTAATAATAATATCAGCTTTAACAGAACCTGGCGAGGAAGAAGCATGACTTCCTGCTGTCAAAGTGAATCCAGTACACCTCTCAAAGAACCAGTGCTATTAGGGTTTTTAAAATGTTCCAGTCATTTCTTCTAAATTCACAGATTTTCCAGAAATTTTTGTTGGAGGATTCCAAATGTCCTATTCCCTCCATATTTCGGGATTCATTTAACCATTATTTTTGGAAAACATGGGAATTCTGGGAAAGCTACCAGAATTGAGAGACTCTAGTTCTGGTTTAAACTAATTTAAACATAGTGACAGGTAATCTCATTTAAAACAAGTTACACAATTTTAGACATTAGTTAAGAAACAGATTGTCTGTAATGTCTATCTGTATATGTTTTTGATAAATATATGTCAAATGTAAAGTTTTGTTGGTCTGCAAGTTCTTGTTGTTTATGGGACCCCAGGAAGACTAACTGTTGCCATGGCATCAGCTAATATGCATCCAAATAAACAAATTAAACAAATGTTTTGGAATACAATTATTAGTATGCACATTCTTACAATATGGTATAAAAATATTACTTATATTGTATACATATCAATACATCGCGATCTTCCAAGTCACAGCAAGTAGTTCTACAATCCAATGTTTACAGGAAGAAAATAAAAGCTTTATATTAATGGACACCCTCCATTTCAAGTCTTTTTGTGTACAACTCCAAGGCAGTGGTTTGCCATTACGTTCTACCCAGTCTCACTTAATCACTGAATTAGGACAGATCACGCCAGGGGTGTGTCCAAACAAAGGTGA
This sequence comes from Esox masquinongy, assembly GCA_016801175.1. NCBI lineage: Eukaryota > Metazoa > Chordata > Actinopteri > Esociformes > Esocidae > Esox > Esox masquinongy. The sequence continues at coordinate 9,225 of JACXGI010017036.1, forward strand.
ACAACACAAATGGTTAATTAATAGAAGCTAATGTATTCTGTTGAAGTTGTATTAGTAGCAGACAATGGCTAACATTAAAAAAGACCAGCAGTTATAAGGGAACACAAGTTCACAGATTCCAAAGTTGCTGAGGAAACAGAGGAATGAGGTCCTAGTGATTATGTATTCTGATAAAACCTCTGAGGTTGCCGTCCATTAGCCCGAGTGGAAGATTCTGTGTAGTAGTCTTCAAGCTCCATCCCCAGAGGTCTTCCCTCCATTTGACATTCTTGTTCATCCAAGCCAGACTAATGACAGACAGAATTTAAGTCCTGGATTTCCCTCCCATATAGGAAGCTAGTTGGTATGAGGTCAGTTTGTAGAGTGTTTGTGGGAAAGGAGTAGGACAGTGCAATATGCTATCCATAGAGGTCATCTGTCTTAACAGAGATTAAATTCCAGTAATAGGTCCATTATAGCAAATGTAGGAATATCCCGGTTTGACAAATAGTCAATTAGATGTCTCTTGAAAAAATGTTTTGTTTCATAGGTTTCTAACTTGGAAGTATGCAACTCCTGTAGCAGGTATCTTCGGCTAGCTAACATTCAGTCCAGCTACAGGTCTGTTACATCAAAAAATACTTGCAGGAAATGTGTATAATTGGATCTGATCATTAAAAAGCTTCTTTTTTGGTTGTATCTCTCTTGACCAATAAAGTTACATTAACTGACATGAGAGTTATTCCACAGGTTATCAGTATGTAGTTGCACTAGAATTGTTCCACTCGACAAATCAGTCTGTAGTTGAACTTGAGTTATTCCGATAGACATATCAGTCTGTAGTTGAACTGGAGTTATTCCATTACACATACCAGTCTGGGGTAAACTGGAGTTATTCAGTTAGCATGTCTGTACTGTTTCTGTGCCAGGTATTCATCTGTAGTCTGTCCGTAGTTAAAATGTAGTTGAAGGTGAGGTTTGGTGTCTCCTCTTTCTCTCCTCTGTCAACCAATTACTGTAGCCTCTGCCTGGAGACAAGAAAGACAGTGTTTAGTCAAATATAATAATCACTGACAATCAGCAATAGAATAGTCACCCACCATCCGGAAAATAATAGTGACTGACTGCTTGGAATAGGATACACACTGACCGTCTGGAATATAATAGTTACAGACCAGCAGGAACATAACAACCACTGACCGTCTGGAATATAATAGTCACAGACCACCAGGAACATAACAACCACTGACTGTCTGAAATAAGACTAATCACAAACCCTCAGGAATATAATAGTCACAGACCAGCAGGAACATAACAACCACTGACTGTCTGAAATAGACTAGTCACAGACCAATAGGAATATAATAGTCACAGACCTTCAGGAACATAACAACCACTGACCATCTGAAATAGACTAGTCACAGACCAATAGGAATATAATAGTCACAGACCTTCAGGAATACAAGAATCACTGATGGTCTAAAATGGAATAGTCACGACTATCAGGAATAATAATTAATAATTGTATGTCTAGAACAGTCATCCACCATCCAATAGAATAATCACTGACTGTCTGGAATAGAAAGATGACTGACCGTCTACAATGCTCTAATCAGTGACTGTCTGATCATAAATTGCAGCTAATCATCTGGAATGTGATAGGTTCTGACTGTGAGGGGTAGAGCACTCCATATCTGACTGGTATGATAGGTTCTGACTGCGAGGGGTAGAGCACTCCATATCTGACTGGTGTGATAGGTTCTGACTGTGAGGGGTAGAGCACTCCATATCTGACTGGTATGATAGGTTCTGACTGCGAGGGGTAGAGCACTCCATATCTGACTGGTGTGATAAGTTCTGACTGTGAGGGGTAGAACACTCCATATCTGACTGGTATGATAGGTTCTGACTGTGAGGGGTAGAGCACTCCATATCTGACTGGTGTGATAGGTTCTGACTGTGAGGGGTAGAGCACTCCATATCTGACTGGTATATAAGTGACACTTGTTGACAACTAAGAAAATGAGTATGTGACCTTGTGGGAAATCCAAAATGCCAGGTCCAAACAACAAACATAGACGAATTCAGACATTTCCTAGTATAGCTAATCCTAGTCACAAAGCGATGGCCGGTTTACAGGTATTTAACCTGTTTATCAGCAACTGTTTCATCACCTATGACTGAACTCCAGCAACTGCCAGTGTGCCAGAGGCTGGAGGAGGCAGAACAGGCCTCTGCAGGGCTTCTCGGCAGGCTCCATTCTGGACATATTAAACAGGGAAGACAGATATTTCTACTTTGACAGCACAATTAAAGATACATTATTTACTGGGAATCTTCCAGAGGTGGGCTAGAACTAAGTAGTTAACAGCTAAATCTGATGAATATTAAATTAAATATAATGTTTGACTAGAACCCTCTGACCCGATTGGGCCTAATCTCAGTTAGACTCGAGAATTATGCCAGAGTCATGGTTTGCCAGAATCATGGATGTTGCCAGAATCATGGATGTTGCCAGAGTCAAGGATGTTGTCAGAGTCATGGATGTTGCCAGTGTCATGGGCTGCCAGGATCATGGATGTTGCCAGAGTCATGGATGTTGCCAGAGTCATGGATGTTGCCACAGTCAAGGATGTTGTCAGAGTCATGGATGTTGCCAGTGTCATGGTCTGCCAGAATCATGGATGTTGCCAGAGTCATGGATGTTGCCAGAATCATGGATGTTGCCAGAGTCAAAGTCTGCCAGAATCATGGATGCTGCCAGAATCATGGATGTTGCCAGAGTCAAGGATGTTGTCAGAGTCATGGATGTTGCCAGAGTCATGGTCTGCCAGAGTCATGGATGTTGCCAGAGTCAAGGATGTTGTCAGGGTCATGGATGTTGCCAGTGTCATGGTCTGCCAGGATCATGGATGTTGCCAGAGTCATGGATGTTGCCAGAGTCATGGATGTTGCCAGAGTCATGGTCTGCCAGAATAATGGATGTTGCCAGAGTCATGGATGTTGCCAGAGTCATGGTCTGCCAGGATCATGGATATTGCCAGAGTCATGGATGTTGCCAGAGTCATGGATGTTGCCAGAGTCATGGTAAAAGCACCCCCATACCATCACAAATGCTGGCTTTTAAACTGTGCGCTTGTAAGAAGCTGGATGATCCCTTTCCTTCTTAGCCTGGAGGACGTGGCATCCATGATTCCCAGAAAGAATTACAAATTTTGATTTGTCAGACAACACATAGGCGAATATCCTGGGGGGGCAGGAGGGGGCGAACCCCCCATCCTGGGAAAAACTATGATTTGTCCCCCCAATATATCACTGTAAACATAACTATGTAATTTCAATAATATTATTAATATGCAATGAAATCACTTGTGCTGATTATAGACACTTAACAGCATGTTTGTAAGTTTCAAAAGATTGCAACCCCCCCCCGCACTTTGCCTCACAATGGTTTGATCCACTGCCCCCCAGTCCTCAGCAGTGGTTCATCGTGCAGGTACAGTGCATGTGTGGGAATCTGACAGTCCGTTGTTGGTGGTTGACTTTCAGTAAGTAGTTCAAACGAAGGATATGTTAGACATTTCTTTATTTCTACCACTCAATACAATAAAACACATTGCTAACCGTCACCAGCCTTCATTTTCGCTGCATTGAATTACAGTTCACACTTAATGTTAGCTAGCGGTTAGCTGACGTTTGCTAGCAAGCTACAGTAACATCACCAGTGTTTGCAGCTGTTTGAATTCAAGTCAATGAGAGAAGGTTGCAGTGCAGTGTATGTAGTGTTCCTTAGCTGGCAAGATGACAGTGTTTGTGTCTACCGTCAGAAAGGCACTCAGTGCACGTAGCTAATGTGAGGCAAATGCCGTAAATTTGTGTTATGTTGGGAGGGTTCACACAGAATAGCTGAATTTGCAGAGCGACATTAGCAAGCCAACCGATGGTGCAAACTAAAACAGTATAACAGCACTACTTTTGATGTCCACCTTTAAAAATTGCTCTTGAGAAAATTTCATGTAATTGTCATGTAGCTGATATCAGATTTTTGCCCCTGAGACCACAGGACAGTTTTCCTACTCGCCTCAGTCCATCCTAAATGAGCTTGGGCCCAGAGAAGGCGGCAGCAGTTCTGGATCTTGTTTATATCTGGTTTCTTCTTTGCATGGTAGAGTATTAACTTGCATTTGTGGATGCAGCGAAATACTGTGTTTATAGACAATGGTTTTCAGAAGTTTTCCTGAGCCCATGCAGTGATTTCCACTACAGAATTTTATCTGTTTCTAATGCAGTGCCGCCTGAGGGCCTGAAGATCACGGCCATCCAATATTGGTTTTCAGCCTTGTCCCTTGCATACAGAGATTTCTCCAGATTCGCTGAATCTTTTAATGCTATTATGTGACATAGATGATGAGATCCCCAAACTATTTCTAATTTTATGTTGAGAAACGTTATTCTTAAATTGTTGCACTATTTGTTAACGCAGTCTTTCACAGAGTGGTGAACCCCTCCCCATCTTTACTTCTGAAGGACACATCCTCTCTGGGATGTTCTTTTTATACCCAATCATGTTACTGACCTGTTGCCAATTAACCTAATTAGTTGTGAGATGTTCCACAAGATTTTTTTTTTAGCATTACACAACTTTTCCAGTCTTTTGTTTCCCCTGTCCCAGCTTTTCTGAAATGTGTTGCTGGCATCAAATTCAAAGTGGGCATATCTTTTTCAAGATATCTTTTTCTCAGTTTCAACATTTGATATGTTGTCTTTGTACTATTTTCTAATGAATATAGGGTTTAAATGATTTGCACATGATTGCATTCTGTTTTTTTTTACATTTTTAAATGAATAAATGCTTTTTAAATTAATCAGTGTCACTGCCCACAGCCAACCTGATTGCTGCTATCCATGTCCACGTGGTATGACCCAACTAGGGAGGGTTTCTAGCCACTACTGTATGCTTTAGCTTGTTGTTGTTAGGGGTTTCAGGCTGGGTCCGGTGTAATGCCTTCTATTCACTGCTGATGTAGAAAGGAATTTCATGACAGGAATTTCTTTGATTGTTCCACCAGATTCAAATGTCAAGAAGAAATGGATATTTCCTTTTTCAAAGGCTAAACTATTTTAATCTGTTTGTGCAAAAGCAAGGGGCATAATTAATCACCAACACAAGACTGAGAATATTAAGGTCAGTTTTCACCATCGGACGGTTAAACTATTCAGTAGGGCAAAGTGAGAATGAATGAAGCTGTGGAGCGAAGCTGACAGGGGTTTTTAAAAAAATACTTCCTGAATGTCAGTTAGTAGATAATGTATTAATGTGTTTGTTAAATCAGTTACGGAGTTACAGACCATTTTGCAGAATAAACCACAGAGAAAAACTAAAGTGTTGTCCTCACGCAACATGCCTAAAACTCTGTTTCAGTAGTATTTGGCTTCAAACATCTCATTACTGTTACGCAAATGTTACAAAAGCGCAACGTGATTGGTGCCTGTGTGTGTGTCTGTGTGTGTGTGTGTGTGGTTTTTTGTGTGTGTTTTTGTGTGTGTGCACCAACCTGTCTATGCAGAAACTGCTGCACTCTGAGTCTGTCTCCTCAGTGCACACACAGCGCATTGACTCAGTGCCTCTTCCTCCTCTTATTTCTCTTCTTCCTCTCTCTCCTCTTCCTCTTTTTCTTCCTTTTCCTCCGTTCTTATTGGGACTGGAGCGACGTACCCGTTGGGAGCCTCTGTAGCTGGAAATGCCATATGGCACGGTACGCCTACACACACACACAGACACACAGATACACACACGCACACACACACACAGACACGCACACACACACACAGACAGACACAGACACACACACACACAGACACACGCACACACACACAGATACACACGCACACACACACACACACAGATACACACACACACGCACACACACACACACAGACACAC
>JACXGI010017037.1:0-15075 GCA_016801175.1 Esox masquinongy
GGCGGGTAAGTTTATGAGATGGTGGTTTAGTTTATAAGACGGCGGGTAAGTTTATGAGACACATTAAGTATGCAGGACGATGGCTTAGTTTTTAAGATGGCGGGTATGTTTATAAGACGATGTGCAGAAGGGGAGGTTTTAGACTCATTGGGATCTGAGAACTATATCAGTGTTTCTATGTCGGCAGTTGGACTTTGTTCCAGGGAATTTCAAACAAACTGAGGGTTTTCCAGTGTCACAAAGGACACTGTGTCCTATGACTGAGGTCACTAGTTATATAGTTACAGCTTTATTTGACTTGATGTGGACTCTGTCCGCCTTGGTATCTTCTACTCAACAATCAAAGGGCTCTTTGGTTGAAATAAACCCAACAGCTAGGTACCTTTGACTACATGAGATCTGTCAGCAGAACTGCAGAAGTGCTCTCTTTCACACACACACACACACACACACACACACACACATACACACTACTGCCTGTGTTAGAGGATTGGAATTAGTACTATGACTTATACAGAACCTCTGAGCTCTATAGAACCTCTGAGCTCTATAGAACCTCTGAGCTCTATAGAACCTTAGAGCTCTATAGAACCTCTGACCTCTATAGAACCTTAGAGCTCTACAGAACCTCTGACCTCTATAGAACCTCTGTGCTCTATAGAACATCTGACCTCTATAGAACCTTAGAGCTCTATATAACCTCTGACCTCTATAGAACCTCTGAGCTCTATAGAACCTCTGACCTCTATAGAGCCTCTGACCTCTATAGACTCTGTCTATGGCAGCCATTCTAATTCTATGCTCTGGTTTGATTGTGCAGTGAGCTGGACTACCATGCTGCCTCAGCCATCAACCAGCGTTGTCAGGCCATCTGTGACCAGTGGGATCAGCTGGGGACCCTGACCCAGAAGAGGAGGGACAACCTGGAGGTACAGACATACAGACTCAGATTATCATTTGACACAGAACTAAACATTAATTTCGATTACCAACAGACACAGACCTAAACATATTGCAAGTGGATCATTATATTTATAATATCAGCTAACTGCAATTCCTACACTTGGTAACTGCCTATGGTACCTCAGAGGATGGACAAGCTTCTGGAGACCATTGACCAGCTGTTTCTGGAGTTCTCCAGGAGGTCCGCTCCCTTCAACAACTGGATGGAAGGAGCCATGGAGGATCTGCAGGACATGTTCATCGTTCACTCTGTGGAGGAGATCCAGGTGAGGGAACTTCTTCCTCCTCTCGGTCTGTCTTTTTCCTCTCCTCTCTATATCCCCTCTCTGTCTTTCTCTCCTCACTCTCTCTGTTCTCTCTATATCTCTCTCTACAGTATGACTCTCCTTTCTCTCTCCCCTTTCACTCTCTATCTCTCCACCTCCCTCTATCTCCCTTGCTGTCCCCTGTTCGTCTCCCCCTTTATAGCTCTTTTAATCCTCCCTGCATTTACCCATACCTCTTTTGCTCAAAGCAGGAGTTCCATTATGTGTAACTGTTGCAGTGAAAATGAAGCCATCAGACTTCATTTCCATTCATTTCCATTCAGCCAGTGTCCTGTCAGACTGATATTCTGTTGATAGACAATCAGGGTCTTCCCTGTGTGTGTGTCATCCCTCCAGAGTCTGATCTCGGCCCACAACCAGTTCAAGGCCACACTCCCGGAAGCAGACTGTGAGCGTCAGGCCATCCTGAGCATCTTCACGGAGGTCCAGAAGATCGCCCAGAGCTACGGCATCTCCAGGAACATCCCCAACCCCTACAGTGACATCACCCCGGCTGAGATAGGACTCCGATGGGAAAAGGTAGTCACTGGCATCTGGTGGGACTCCGTTTACGTCTGTTGTAATCTCCTGTGTTGAGCTCCTGGGGCACCGAAAAAAGATTTTACTCGTTTTACTGTGTTGCAGTCCTGTAGATTCTGACTGTACACGTGACATACAGTATGTAATATGGACAGTCTCTAACATACGTAATCTCTACTTAACCCAAATATCGTTTGTTGGTCAGGTGAAGAAGATGGTTCCCCAGAGAGACAATGTTCTTCAGGAAGAGATGTCCAGACAGCTTGCAAACGAACAGCTGAGACGCCAGTTTGCTGCCCAGGTCAACATCATCGCCCCATGGATTCAGACCCGGATGGAGGTGAGTCACGCACCTGTTACTTACCCGGCATCTACTCACAGGCAGCTGGGGGGCGTCTTCAAGTGCCATAGTTTGGACTGGAGGATGCAGCAGAAATTCTGCAGCCAACTGCTCTCATGTCTTCAGTGTTTGGCAGGTTCAAGTCCCGCCTCCTGCTCATTGACCAAACTTCTTTCCGTCTTTCCCCAATGTCTTTGTCTCTCACCAGCAGTCAAAAACAAATCAGAAAATAAAAAAGTATATCTAAAAAAAGAAAAACGTCGATTACGGGTCTCTTTCTTTCACTCTCTTCTCCAGGAGATCGGACGTAATTCAGCTGACATTGGAGGTCCTCTGGAAGACCAGATGAGTCAGTTGAAGCAGTTGGAACAGGTCATCATCAACTACAAGTCCAACATCGACAAGCTGGAGGAACACCATCAACACATCCAGGAGTGCCTCATCTTCGACAACAAGCACACCAATTACACCATGGAGGTGACACAACACCCAACTAAACAACAACACACAACTACACCATGGAGGTGACACAACACCCAACTACACAACAACACACAACTACACTATGGAGGTGACACAACACCCAACTAAACAACAACACACAACTACACCATGGAGGTGACACAACACCCAACTACACAACAACACCCAACTACACAACAACACCCAGCTACACAACAACACACAACTACAGAACAACACACAACTACACAACAACACACAACTAGTTAAATAAGTTCCACTGCAGAGGACTGCAGTTATTCCACGACATAAAATAATTTGGGGGGCGGCTTTATTTTGGAGAATTTCTCTGTAATGGAATCATTTTCAGGCATCACCCCCCCCCCCGTAGCATATCCGTGTGGGCTGGGAGATGATTCTCACCACCATCGCCAGAACCATGAACGAGATCGAGACCCAGATCCTTACACGTGATGCCAAGGGCATCAGCCAGCAGCAGATGAACGACTTCCGCCAGTCCTTCACCCACTTTGACAGGGTACCGTGCCCCCTCCCTCGATCTTAACACTGTGACATCATGCTTAACACTGTGACATTGTGCTCACGATGACAGCACTGACACGCGTGCAAAAGACAGAATGACATCTGAGCTAATTTGACTGACCTGTCTGTTGTTCTCCTGACTGGGTGCTGTCCCTCTGGCTGCAGGACAGGTCTGGCAGACTTCCCTGTGAGGAGGTTAATGCTTGCCTGATTAGTCTGGCTCGCATCAGACTTAACAAGCAGGTACTGACCAAACTATGAGCCCCTGCTACTTGATACTAACTCCATCCTGGCATGGCAGGCGTCCTGTGCTGGTTGTGGTAACGTTGTGGATAACTGGCTAACAGACGTACAGCAGCGAAAGCGCAGCTGTGTTTGGTAATGATACAATAAGTTATACGTTTGCTGTGGTGGAGCAGTGTAGGCCAAATCTCTCTCTTTTAAGACACAGGGCCAATCCCCTCCTTCGTCAAAAACACTAAACAAATGTGTTGTTCTTATCTGTCTGTTGGTTTTCCCCTGCCCTCTCTTCCTCTTCTTGTCATTTTCACACCCCTCCTCTGTGTCAGCCACCGTCCTCTCCTCATCATCACTTCTAACCATGCTCTGGATGGAATCTTCCATTCTCTTCCCATTGACTCTGGATGGACTCCTCCATTTTCCTCCAATTGGCTCTGGATGGACTCTTCCATTTTCCTCCAATTGGCTCTGGGTGGACTCTTCCATTTTGCTCCTATCCCTCTGCTCAACTTTTCCCCCCATCTCCTGTACTATTTCTCTTTCTCCACCTCTCCTTCTCCTCGATCTCGTTCTGTGCCTTTTCTTCCTCCTCTACATCCTCTTCCACCCCCTCCTTCTCCAACTCCTCTTCTGCCACCATGTAGAAGAAGAAAGGAGGCATGGAGACAGATGACTTCAGAGCCTGCCTGATCTCCATGGGCTATGATCTGGTAAATACACAGACATGAGCTGTCAATAGAGTATTGTAACAGTATTGTAAGACTGTCACAGAAGTGCCATAACAGTGTATTCCTTATGTACTCACTGTTATGGACGTAAACTATATATGAACAATATCTGATTTTACTCTCTTCAGCTTGAAACGTTTAATCATGGTCCAACTGACCCTATAAGAAGGGTACATAATGTGCTGTTAGTGCTGTGGTTTTAGGACAGTCACACTATTGCCGCTCAGTGTTTCTTCAAAAGCATCTAAGATCGCCTGATTCCAACTGTGCTTTTCAGGCCACTACACAATGGCCATACGATTTGATGAGATATCGTAACCAGATCTGACGCCAAGCTAATTTCATCTATTAAGGGTGCATAATTACACTGTAGTCTGTCATGTGTAAAGAGTTTGTTATACAGTTATAAAACTAATATACTGTGTGTGTGTGTGTGTGTGTGTGTGCGTGTGTGTGTGTTTGTGCAGGGAGAGTCTGAGTTTGCCCGTATCATGACTCTAGTGGATCCTAATGGATCGAACAAGGTGACCTTTCAGTCCTTCGTAGATTTTATGACCAGAGAGACAGGCGACTCAGACACATCAGAGCAGGTCCTCGCCTCCTTTAAGATCCTGGCTTCAGATAAGGTAAGAAGCGGTTGTCCTCTGTGTCATCTGCTCATTCTTTCTGTCTTATTGTGTGCTTTAGTTCTCTCACATTCATTCTGTCCTTTTCTCTTTCTGTCAGACATACATTATCTATTTCTCTTTCTCTGTCTTTCTTGTAAGAATGCAATGTTCTGTTTCAAGGAAAGCAACTGTCAATAGCCTGCAAACTCTGGTCGCTCATAATCTGCGTGTTGATAACTGTAATCTACAGAGCGACTTCTACAGCGCTGATCAACAGAAACTCTGCAGGACGGATGTACCAGACCACCACAGTATAGCATAAGTGGTTATACCGCTAGCAAGAAACGTGGCGATGACGACAACAGGGTTCTGAGACTAATGACAGACTGATATGTTCACTGTTGTCTCCTTTCCAAAGCCGTTCATTATGCCAGAAGAGCTGCGTAGAGAGCTGCCTCCAGAACAGGCCGAGTACTGCATCTCCAAGATGCCCCTCTACAAGGGACCTGACGGGATCCCAGGATCTCTGGATTACAGCGCCTTCTCCACTGCCCTCTATGGGGAGAGTGACCTTTAGCTTCACCCGTCGCATCCCAACCCATCACAATGCCCAAGACAATGGGAATGTCACTAAAATATGTTTCTTTAAAACTATTTATTTCAAATTAATTTCAAAGAAACAATAGTGTAAATGTAAAATGAAAAGCAACATAAGAAAGCCCGTTAAGTTATTTACTAGTCACAAATCGAGAGCTACATAATATTAATTATTAATAATTTGAAGTTTGTATTGCATTGCACTGCTCTTACATCTCCCATTTTAAAAAAAATACTAGAGTTGATTTATATACATAATGGGTGAAAACCTGACTGTCATGTCTGTACATGGGTGAAAACCTGACTGTCATGTCTGTAAAGCATGTGTTTATTTCTGAAAACAACAAAATGTAACTTGTTACTACAGCAACTGGGGTGAAGTGTGTGGTGGAGTTTTGCACTGAGACTGGTAAATCAGATCTCTATGGAAATCTGGCAGAAAATAAACTCAATGATTCAAAATACTAATATATCTTGTTTTCCTTTTTGCAAATTACCTTTTTCTCAAGACTTAATTTACTACGTTATGACATTGACGGGAATGCAACTTGCAAATGAATCCTAAACAAAAACTCGCAATCTGTGTCAAACAATGTTGTAGCTACATTTTTGGAATTGATTAATATCAATGTTACGCAATGAATATTGCGCATGCGGTTCGCGCATCATGCCAACGGTACACAGTAGTGATCATGTAAGACCTAGGAAAGTTTGCAGCACTTGTGATTTATGACTATCGGCTAGCGGCCGGGGTATCAAGGTTCTCCTCGTTTTCCCGGTGGAGGTTGCACGTGAGGCACTTTTTTTCTTTGGAGTTCTAACGACAAGAAGAAATATACAAGCCATGGCTCCTACAATGCCACAAAGTTCCAGAAGAGCAGGTAGCTACAACTTGCTGATTAGCTTTAGCTATCTAGCTGGCAGCTGTCATGGCAAGCTAGCTAGTCCACTATGCTTAGCTTGCTAACTTCATAGCCATGTGGTATGCTTGTGGCTGGCTGGTCCAATTTAGTTTGCTGAATGTTAGCTACAGTAGCTGCTTGCAGCCACGTGAACTTTTGGTCGATATCTTTTCAGCCAGCATAGCTAGCTAAAATTATTAATGTTATTAATAAATACCTGAAAAACGTAGTTATCTAGGTAGTGCACGTGAATAATGGTCAAATGTGTTGTAGGAATGTTAGCTAACAGCAACAGCTGGCTTGAATCAGCCGATTCTGAACTGTATATTACAGCACAGTGTACAGTACGCTGTATTTAGTTTCCTCTTGAAGATTTTAACTAGCGCCCACTGTCGGCTGTAAAAGCTAGCAACCAATCTGCAGAAAATGAGAAATAACATGGACAAATCAAAGACGTAACTAGCTACGGGCCGGACAGAATGGCAAGACATCTGCTGGAAGCAGCTGGCCTAGCATTTCCTCACTACGTCGATATAAACAAGCAATCTAGCTAACGTCACTCCCAGTTCATACTCCTGTGACCACCGTCGGTGTAGTTTTCTAATGGTTTTAACTGTATAACCAATTAATACTGTAATTCCAGATATAAAACAGATTTCATAAAATTAGAAGGCTCAAGGTATTTCCAATAAAATGAATGAATGCAATATGTCAGCGATGACAGAAACATGACTTTCTCTGTAAAATGAAGGTTTCATTAGCCTGTCTGTTAGCGAATGTGATCTTTACTCTTGATGACGGGATGGGAACATAATAACCGCTTCATAATCCCATTAACATAACTTACGGTGTTCTCCCCAAGGCACCGCCCCCAGTGGACCTTCGCTAGAGGCTGAGCTCAGGGACTTGTTGGCGAAGAGGATCATGGTTCTGGATGGAGGCATGGGCACCATGATCCAGGAGCAAAGACTGGAGGAGGAGAACTTCAGGGGGGAGGAGTTCAGAAACCACTCCCACAGCCTGAAGGGCAACAACGACCTGCTCAGCATCACTCAGCCCAACGTCATCTACAACATACACAAGGTACAGGATGGGGCTACAGGGTCATCTACAACATACACAAGGTACAGGATGGGGGTACAGGGTCATCTACAACATACACAAGGTACAGGATGGGGGTACAGGGTCATCTACAACATACACAAGGTACGAGATGGAGTACAGGGTCATCTACAACATAGACAAGGTACGGGATGGGGTACAGGGTCATCTACAACATAGACAAGGTACGGGACGGGGTACAGGGTCATCTACAACATACACAAGTTACGAGATGGGGGTACAGGGTCATCTACAACATACACACGTTACGAGATGGGGTACAGGGTCATCTACAACATACACAAGGTACGGGACGGGGTACAGGGTCATCTACAACATACACAAGGTACGGGAGGGGTACAGGGTCATTACAACATACACAAGTTACGAGATGGGGTACAGGGTCATCTACAAAATACACAAGGTACGGGATGGGTACAGGGTCATCTATAACATACACAAGGTAAGGGACGGGGGTACATGCTGTCCCTGGGGACTCATTCGATGGATCGGAAAGTAAGCTAAGTTACTCAAATCCGCTGTTATTCATGAGACTGTTCGAAAGTCTGTAAAACAAAAAATGTGGAAAGCGATGGGGTGTGAATACTCTCCGAAGGCGCCGCATGAGAGTTTTGATAATGTTTGCCGTCATCTGAATACATTTTCCTTTCATAGGAGTACCTGCTTGCCGGGGCAGATATAATCGAAACCAACACTTTCAGCAGCACCAGCATTGCCCAGGCCGACTACGGGCTTGAGCATTTGGTAAGAAGAAGCAAATGACTCCGGGACGAAATTGTCATCAAAAGCATTACGAGAAGACCATGTCAAAGGTGCCTTTCTTGACATGAGTCGATCATTATTTTGTTCCCTCACCTGCTCCTGTCGTTCTCGTTTCTCCAGGCCTATCGTCTGAACAAGGTGTCCGCAGAGGTCGCCCGGAAAGCCGCCGATGATGTCACAAATCAGACAGGTCAAGAGCGTGTTAAGAATCAGAGCGTGTCACCGGGGAGTAACCCCAGCTTCACGCGTGTGTAATGTCTGTGTTTGTTCACTTTGTGTGTCATATGCGTTATAACATGTCTGTAGCTCATGTCTGCTTTTATTACTAGGTTGTAAAAGATATGTGGCGGGCGCTGTGGGCCCCACCAATAAAACCCTGTCCGTGTCGCCCTCAGTGGAGAGACCAGACTTCAGGAACGTCAGTAAGAAAACAGCCAGTTTGATGTTTCCATTGTTCTGTTGTTATTGATCCAGCTTCTAGTCTGGGGAGGTGGGGTGTGTGCTGCAGACCAACCTGGTGGGTGAACCCACCAAACAAACACAATCGTGACGACAAAGAAAAGGTGCCATATTTAACTGGCCGCCAGTCCGCTCATGTGACAGTTTTACTGCCTACCACTGCGTTCATGGCATACTACTCCTGAGATTACTGCGTTCACGGTGTACTACACCTAAGAATACTGTGTTCAGGGCATACTACTTCAGACAATACTGCGTTCACGGCATACTAATCCAGACAATACTGCATTCACGGCATACTACTCCTGAGAATACTGCGTTCACGGCATACTACTCCTGAGAATACTGCGTTCACGGCATACTACTCCTGAGAATACTGCGTTCACGGTATACTAATCCTGAGAATACTGCGTTCACGGTATACTAATCCAGACAATACTGCATTCACGGCATACTACTTCAGACAATACTGCGTTCACGGCATACTAATCCAGACAATCTGCGTTCAAGGCATACTACTCCTGAGAATACTGTGTTCACGGCATACTACTCCTGAGAATACTGCGTTCACGGCATACTACTCCTGAGAATACTGTGTTCACGGCATACTACTCCTGAGAATACTGCGTTCACGGCATACTACTCCTGAGAATACTGTGTTCACAGCATACTGCTGAGAACACTGTGTTTACGGCATACTACTCCTGAGAATACTGTGTTCACAGCATACTACTCCTGAGAATACTGCGTTCACAGCATACTACTCCTGAGAATACGGTGTACGGCATACTACTCCTGAGAATACTGCGTTCAGAGCATACTACTCCTGAGAATACTGTGTTTACGGCATACTACTCCTGAGAATACTGTCTGATTGGGATGCCGTGCTGTCTCTTCTCTCTCAGCCTTCGATGAACTGGTGGCGGCCTACACAGAGCAGGTCCGAGGGCTGTTGGATGGAGGGGCGGATATCATCATGGTGGAGACCATCTTTGACACTGCAAACGCCAAGGTAGACCTAACGCAACTTGTATTTATTTTTTTATCTCTGACAGTCATCGAGTTGGACTCATGATTTATTGTAGTAAGCATTTAAATTGATCATTTCCATTTTGTCCCCAAGGCGGCACTTTTTGCAATCGACAAACTGTTTGAAAATGGCTACAAACCAAGACCTATATTTGTAAGTATGAATTCTGTTGGTCTGGATATTTTAGATGCAGTGGATTGTATGCCTCAGTTTCATTCAAATCTCTGTCTTCACTAGAGATTTGTTTTATTTTATTTTAGCAGAAATTCATATTGAGGCCAGTGTCTCTCACAAGAGAGCCCTGCAGAACAGTGCTGTGGCTGATAGATTTGGTTGGTTGGCTGGTTGACTGCTGTCCTCTGGTACTAGATCTCAGGAACAATAGTAGACCGAAGTGGTCGTACTCTGTCCGGACAGACAGGAGAAGCCTTTGTCATCAGTGTTTCCCACGCCAAGCCCCTGTGGTGAGTCACATGTAATTTACTTTTTAAGTAATACATTATTTTTAGATTTACCGTTGTGTCCTCATGTTTTTTGCACTCTTACCTGCTGGATAGACTAAAATAATCCACCCATATCACAGCTTGTCCCCTCCTCAGGTATCACCAATTTTCATACTGACTTCCAAATAATTAGTCTCAACAGTAAGTTTGTGTGCAATGTGTGTTCTTCTGTTTCAGTATTGGCTTAAACTGTGCCTTAGGAGCCACTGAGATGAGGCCTTTTATCGAGGCCATTGGGAAATGCACCACTTCTCATGTCCTATGCTACCCCAATGCAGGTAGCCTCCTTGACCAATCCTAACTTACAGAGCCCCTTGGGCATTTAGCTAGTTGATCTTGTTGTTCACACACTGTTGTCTTGTTTCAGGTCTGCCGAATACGTTCGGAGGATACGATGAGAACCCAGAGTTGACTGCCTCCCATTTAAAGGTGAACTAATTGATGATGGCTAATCTACTGAATGAAAGAGTTAATCTAGCGTTGAAGTCATCTAGAGGGCAGTCCATCGTTGTTTGGACAGTGTCGGGAGTTTTGTTCTTTTGGCTCGACTCCAGCAACATAAACTGGAAACGGTGTAGGAATTACAGCACTTTTTATACATAGTCCCCCCTTTTAGGGAACCAAAAGTAATTGGACAGTTGTCTGCTCAGCTGTTTCTTGGCCAGGTGTGTGTCATTGCATCATTAGTTACTGCACAAAAGAGCTAACTAGAGGCCTTGAGGTGATTTGAAGAGTGGTTTTGGAATTTGGAGTTTTCTCTCAAAATGAGGAGCATTGTCAATGCCAGTGAAGTAGGCCATCATGAGGCTGAAGAATTGGAATAAATTGATCATAGACAGAAACATTAGTAGTGTCAAAGTCAACTGTACATTGTGAAAAAGTAGAAATGCGCTTGTGCACAGCTCAGCAATAGCAAAACACCTGGTAAACCACTATGGTGGAGGAACGGAGAATGCTTTTAGTTGTGAAGACAAAAACCTTTTCAACTATTGAACGGATCAAGAACCCTCTCCTGGACATAGACATAAATGTGTCAGAGAGTACCGTAAAGGGAAGTCTACATCAGCATGACCTCAGAGGGTTTATCACAAGATGCAAACCACTGCTTTAGCCTCAAGAGAGGAGCAGCTAGGTACATTAAAAAAAGAACTGTAGAGTTCTGGAACAGTCTTATGGACAGATGAGACAAAGGTTAACCTGTACCAGAGAGATGGGAAGAGCAAAGTGCAGAGAAAGAAAGGAACTGCTCTTGATCCAAAGTTTACAGTTTAGTCATTAAGCAGACGCTCTTATCCAGAGCGACATACATTTAATGCATACATTTTAAGAAGCTAGATGGAGCACACAACTGAATAGTAGTAAGTACACTCTACTCAATAAGTTATTGGCAAAAGTCAGTGCCGGGAGGAAGACAACACAAATAATGAGTATAATGAACAAAGTTAGAGTTAGTTCACAAAGCATACTCCATGGTGGAGGTGGTGTTAACGTCTGCTCACATTCAACCAAATGCCTCAAAACACTTTGGACAGCACTTCACCTTGAGGCAGAACAATGACCACAAACATGCAAAGGATTTGTACCAAGTGCTAAATATGGCAACTTCATTTGAGATTGCTAGTTTATCAACTTTGGTTCCCTGAAATGGGAAGGACTATAAATAAAAAGGTCAATAATTTGTACATACGGTTTAAGTAAAGCCCCTTAAATTAAAGCTGACCGTCATCACTTTAACCTCTTAGTCAGTTTCATTTTAAATCCAATATGCTGGAGTACACAGCCAAAAAAACAACAACCTGTGTCACTGTCCAAATAATTATGGATTGCACTGTATGTTTAATTTGACAGTTTGCTGTAGCTTTTATACACTCTCACAAAAGAATTATTAGAATGGACTTTCCCTTGTTAAACAAAATTATGTGATGGGTGATGTATTTCTATCTTCTCACAATGTCTTCTTCCTTGTAGGAGTTTGCAGTAGACGGCTTGGTGAATCTAGTTGGTGGTTGCTGTGGAACTACTCCAGCACACATTAGGTGAGTATCACGTCTGGTCTGTTTTTCTCACATGTCCTACTGTCAGTACATAGAGTTTGGACACTGCCTCTCCTTAAGTTCTCACTCTTTCTTTCTCTTCCTCTCTTACCACCACACTCTCATTTGTTTGTTGGCTTCAGTCTCCTTGTTTCTGTCTATTATTTTCTTTTCTTTGTCAGGGCGATTGCTGAGAAAGTGAAACACTGCCAGCCCAGAGTGCCCCCTGCTGATGTCTTTCAGGACTACATGCTACTCTCAGGTAGCCCAGCAGGCTTCAGATGAGCTTATTCACAACCATGATCTATAATGGCATCGACAGCTCACATGCCTCTGTTTCCCATTTCTTCCAAAGGTCTGGAGCCATTTAGGATAGGGCCATACACTAACTTTGTCAACATCGGCGAACGCTGCAACGTGGCAGGATCACGCAGGTTTGCCAAGCTGATCATGGCTGGAAACTATGAGGTGAGACATTTTTTTTTTTTCATATTCACACTGTGTTATTACAGGCAAAATTAAATTCTGTCATCTCTACAGATAGCCTTACCAGATTCAACTAGGTGGCTAATCTTCATGTAGTCCCACACGCCCTGATCTAAACTACAAGTTGAGCAGTCTGAGTGTGTTTGTCTGGGGCCGTCTGTGTGGGACCGTCTGTGTGGAACCGTCTGTGTGGGACCGTCTGTGTGGGACCGTCTGTGTGGGACCGTCTGTGTGGGACCGTCTGTGTGGGACCGTCTGACTGGGACCGTCTGACTGGGACCGTCTGTGTGGAACCGTCTGACTGGGACCGTCTGACTGGGACCGTCTGACTGGGACCGTCTGACTGGGACCGTCTGACTGGGACCGTCTGACTGGGACCGTCTGTGTGGGACCGTCTGACTGGGACCGTCTGACTGGGACCGTCTGACTGGGACCGTCTGTGTGCTCATTCAGGAGGCGTTGAGCATAGCCAAGACCCAGGTGGAGATGGGTGCCCAGGTCCTGGACATCAACATGGACGAGGGCATGCTAGATGGTCCTGCCGCCATGGCCCGGTTCTGCTGTCTCATTGCGTCAGAACCTGACATCGCAAGGGTAATAATCACAATAGGAAGAACAATGACCGCACTGAAAATAAAACACCTGAGCCAACGCTGCCTGGTTCGAGTTGACCCTGTAGTAGAAAAGATAAGGAGATTGAACAATCTCTAGGTGCAGCCCCCAAAAACCACTTCTTACCCATAGCAACCTGAGCAGCTACATGCCAACCACCAACCACTGCCCCAGCTACATATTACATGGTTGTTTGTCTCAGGATTGTCTTGCCGTTAATAACCATAATATACCATTAGTAACCATCTTTAGCTGATCAACACTGTAACGGGCACAACCAACCCATCATTAAATGCGAAAAAAATAACTAATTGCTTAGTCAATTAGACCGGAACCTCCCGGTCGGAGGCTCTTCCTCCTAACCGCCTCTTCCTCCCGACACAGGTGCCTCTATGTATAGACTCGTCTAACTTCTCTGTGATTGAGGCGGGACTGAAGTGTTGTCAGGGGAAGTGCATCGTCAACAGCATCAGTCTGAAGGAGGGAGAAGACGAGTTCCTTCAGAGAGCCGCCACTGTGAGGCGCTACGGCGCCGCCGTGGTGGTTATGGCCTTTGACGAGGAGGGCCAGGTAAGTGATATGGGATACAGCCGTCTCGCCTTCTTCCCAAATCGTGGGAGGCACCTGGGAATTTCAATACGGTTGTGAAGGATCTGAGCTGATTGGTTGCAAGGATTTGCATGAACAATGAGTGCTGATTAAACATGTGAAATAGAGCCAATACTTGAAGATCATGGAACAAGCTAATTCTTTGCTTTGTTTTCATACTATCTACAGGCGACAGAAACTGAGCGCAAGGTTGACATCTGCAGCCGAGCCTATCACCTGCTAGTTAATAAGGTGGGCTTTGACCCTAACGACATAATCTTTGACCCAAACATCTTGACCATCGGCACAGGCATGGAGGAACACAACGAGTACGCCATCAACTTCATCAAAGCCACCAAGCTCATTAAGGTACACACACACACACACACACACACAATCACAATGGACTGCAGTAGAACTACCAGGCTCATCAAGGTACTGTAGTCACCTGAACAGGATCTGCGTGGTAAAGACGTGTTTTATGGCTTGTTCAGAGATCCATCGACTACTACTGTCACACCAGTCAGGATAGAAGTTACCTAGAGAGTATGAACTGGCTTTGACCAGTTTTTGCTTTTTAACTCTGAAAAATTACGTGGCAGATTGGATCATCAGAATTGGAAAGAGATTTATTGCCAAGTAAGTTTCACAACAAACAGAATTTGTTCTGGCCCGTTAGTGCAACAAATTATACAAAAAATAGCATTTTATTTATTTATTATGTTTTCTTGAATCTCCGTAAATATATGCAATTCAGCTTTTAGCTGCTGTGCATACTGGATTAAACTGAAGTGAAACGTATGAAAGCTTTGTCAAGTAAACTGCACACCATGGGGCAAAGTCATTGTTTTTTTGTGATTAAGCTTAACTCAAAATGTTTGTTCCCTAAAGGAGTCTTTGCAGGGGGCCAGGATCAGCGGAGGACTGTCCAACCTGTCCTTTTCCTTCAGAGGCATGGAGGTTATCAGAGAGGCCATGCATGGAGCCTTCCTCTACCACGCTATCAAGGTAGGTTGAACCTTCCTCTACCATTCTATTGAAGTCAGGTGAGCATTCCTCTACCATTCTATTGAAGTCAGGTGAGCGTTCCTCTACCATTCTATTGAAGTCAGGTGAGCGTTCCTCTACCATTCTATTGAAGTCAGGTGAGCGTTCCTCTACCATTCTATTGAAGTCAGGTGAGCGTTCCTCTACCATTCTATTGAAGTCAGGTGAGCGTTCCTCTACCATTCTATTGAAGTCAGGTGAGCGT
>JACXGI010017038.1:0-15049 GCA_016801175.1 Esox masquinongy
CAAGAACAGACCCCTTTGGAATTCGGTAATAAACGGGCAGAATGCCAAATAAGGGAAAAGACGCTAAAGCTAGAAGTCGATTGGTTGGAATAACAACAGGGAAACCCGAAGACGGCAGCTGCCATGAAAGATGTGTTAAACAACATATATCTCACTCATATATGGTAGGAACCGCGCCCTGAACCATAAAATTTAGGGTGGGGGCTCATGCTATAAGAACTGTGTGTGCTGTGATTGTGTCAGACTCTGTTGGACTGAATGCCACACTGTCTCCAGATATATCTGTATGAATAAAGATAATTGCCGGCACTGCGATTTTGTCTCCTCTTAATCTCTTCTCATTAACCAACTCGGGGAAGTACTTTAGGTCGGTACTTCAATAATACCAACATTCAAAGTGTTGTGTATTGTTGCAGCACCAATGTTATATGCTGCTACCCCAGTTAGAGCTGTTAAAATGACCTTATTGTCATCGGGATTTGTACATGTTTGTGCTAGAATCCTGGTGATTTCTTAATGTATTGCTTTTATTAGATGGCTTTTGCCTGTGCCAGCTCCACCAGTAACAAAAACTGTTAATTGATGCGGGTTTTCTACCCATACGTTTTGCAAACTCCACTGCCATACTTTGTAAAATATCTGTGCTTCTTCGGAATTTAAAGATCGCATTATATTCAC
Source organism: Esox masquinongy (assembly GCA_016801175.1). NCBI lineage: Eukaryota > Metazoa > Chordata > Actinopteri > Esociformes > Esocidae > Esox > Esox masquinongy. The sequence goes on from JACXGI010017038.1 coordinate 679, forward strand.
AGCCTCTTGTTTACTGATAATTGAGTGCCTGACTTCAGTGGTACAAAATGTAGATACGCTTGGTGCTAGATCAGGACTATCTTCTGAAGCAGGCTGTAGGTCTTGTTCAACTTCCATGTTTGCGGTGAATTGTAAACTTTCAAGGTACTGCACTTGTGACTCTGGGCAAATTTGTGACCATGCATCATCCAATTCACCATGGTGTTCAAAAACTTTCTGAGCATACTGTAGTTTGTCAGACTCTTTTTCATACAAACCTCGATTGTTGTTTACGATCACTTTAACTGTGTCCGTGTCATTGTTAAAATCACATTGTCCCAAGACTGTAAAAATCCTCATATGATTCAAAAGGTGGTGGTTTTAACTGACTGTCTTCATAATATGGCAAAAACAGCTGCAACTGGCTGTGGTGGTATTTTTCGGAATCTTTTATAGGCGACAGTCTAGCGTAATGTATAACTGCAGGTTCTGTGCGTGAGCGTTTTTTAATGCAACCGTAATTATTGCTGTTGTCTGCCCGTTGTTGCAATACACTCAATGGTAGACTCATTCGCATAGGATATTCTCATGTCGGTATAAAAGTCACTTTCCCGTGAGCATTCCTTTAAATGCATTCCAGTCAGTCTATAAACAGCTTCTTGTGCAGAGACTTCTCTATTATGCAGGTAAACACTTTTGAATGCAGCTTTAGCACCTAGATTTCCTTCTTTTCCTTCTTTTTCGCTTGGTCTAACAACAATCCCATTTCTTGTTCAACTTTGGAAATATATGAAATTATATGTACCACACATAAGTATGCATCAACCACATTGAATGTCCATATTAGCATTCCAAGCACATAACAAATCTTTGTTGTACTGGTTGTTCCAAATGTCATTGGGTTTTCGCTTCAGAACCATATTGGTCTTATCAGTCAGTTTGGAATTTGCAACTTCAAAGAGTACTTGGGAAATATTTATGGACTCAAATGAATCTTCTGTTGATTCATATGTTTGATCAGATTTTACTATGCCATCTCGCATTTTTTTCAAGATTTTCCCGGCTACATGTGGTGTCATTAGTTTGCTCAGTTCATCGTGTTAATTTAGTGGTTGATTGGGTTGTTCACTGTGTTCATTTGCCTCATCTTGAGTACTGATCAAATAATTTTGCAAAGATAGTTTCCATGTCTATTTCTGTTGTCAGCGTAGTCATGTTTTCAACATTTTGCTCCTCTGGATGTTCCTCATAATATTGATCTACTAGTTGTCCAAAGTCAGCTTCCATGTGCGACTCATTTGGTATGGTGGTTTCATGTGTGCCACATTTTTCAGCATTATCAATTGGCAATTTCACAGGACGTGTAACAAGTGCGACAAGATGGCGGGCGAGGGAAGTTAAATCGGCACACAGTTTTCTTTTTACTGCTATTTTTTTGAACTGTACTGACAACTTCATACAATTCCTCATCATTTGATGATGGCAGTTCGCAAGTGACAAATTTGTCAACAAAGTCAACAACTTCTTCATCAGTGTTTTTGTCAATTTGAGGTGCTAGGTAAACCCAGAACAAGCAATGACAATGAGGTGAACCTCTATTTTGGAATTCAATTCTATAGAAATACTCTGTTATTCCTCCAATAGGAGCAGCTGGGGACATAATGACATCTTTTAAAAAACAGGGCCATCTTTGGTCAAACATTTTAGCAGCTGTAACAGGGTCTTGTTTGAGTAATGCACATTTCTCAGATCAACTGAGTTCTTCTATGTTTACATCTTTGCCTTGTTGATTCAAAAGTGTTGTCATCATTTCTGGCCAGTGCATGGCAGCAGAAGAAAATGAACAAAACCAAGTAGGAATCCCAAGTTGTCTTATGGCAAATAATTTTTTGGGGGCGGATTGCCAAAATGGTTGTGTTCCACATATTGGCCGTAAGAATTTGTAGCCTTCATCACTTTGCAATACTTTTTTCAAGGAATGTGGATCAATTAACATATTGGGCAGGTCAGTGTTATGTATGTCTTGTCCTGAACCTTTTCTAATTGCTATAGACACATTGGATGTAACTTGTTGCACTTCTGATATGTATTGGACATAAAATATTAAATCTGTGTTTTTGGCAAATCTGCCGTCAGCGTTCAGCAAACGTGTTTTTAGATATTTTGCCACAGTTAGCTTTTCTTTGCTACTGTCGTGAAAAGTAGGACCCCCCTTCGGGTATAACATTGGAAAACATTACACTTCGTTACTTTGGTCTTCTAACAGTTTTATTGGATGATTGCCTTCAGCTGGAGCAATGGATACAACTGAATCAAAATGTTGATCAAGAACTTCTTGGGCAATATTGACAGGTTGTAAGCATGTACCTAGAAACATCCCATGATTTTGTTGAATGTATGTTAAATCTTCCTCAGGTTTGTCTGTTTCTGAATCAGTGTTCTCTTCATTTGATATAGGTTCATTTAGAGGAGTATTGCATAGTTCTGTGGGCCTCTTGTCATCCTGAGCTGAAGTTATGACACCAGTTTCAGTAAAAGGACCAATATGTTGATTGGCATTCTCTTGAACTTTTTCATGTTTGTCTAATGGATTAGTCCATTCGGCATTTATATTTATATCATCATACCATTCATTATTTGCAATCTAGTAGTCCAAAGCACTATACATACGGTTTGTATGAACATGTAGATATTCATAATGTCCTTTGTATGTAAGCTTGCGTTTCAGTTTAATGCGTAGCATGAAATCATTTTCATCTTTTCGAGGGAGAACGTTCACTACTTTATCGACATTAGACAGTACACAAACAACAAATCCATGACAACCATTTTGCCCTCCTTTTGGTAATGCTAACAGTTTCATAAACGGTATGTGTCTTGCAATCAGGTGTTGCTCGAGTGAATTTAAACATTTTAACTCAGAAGGAATGGGTTCCAAATGTAAGTTGTTAACAATAATTTCTTGAGGCCTTTTACCATATCCAATTTTTTGGTGACATGTGTGACATATCCACAGTTTACAGGATTCTGTATGGGCTTTGCAGTTCATGTGACAGTCTGTGTTACACATTTTGTAAGTATGTATCTGTAATGCACTGGTTGGCTAAAGCAAAAATCAGTGGCCATGTAATGCTCAAGTTTACATTTAACAACTTGCTGAAAAGCTGGTGATGACATACTGAACAAACTCAGGCCCTGTTTGAACATTTGTCCGGAAAGACTCAATTACAAATTCAATGTCAGACTGCAGCTTCTTTCTTTGGGTGTATTTTTTTACGCTGTGCTGTTTTACACTCATTTGAACTTGACGCCAGTTTGGCATTTTGTTTGGCTATAATTAAGGTACCGCTGCACCTTTTACTTTCCTTTCCAAAAAAGTCAAAAAATAAGGTTTTGAGTGAGGAACAGAAGGGTTAAAATTAAGAGACCACTGCAAATTGAACGCTTCTGTTCCTCACTCAAAACCTTATTTTTCAACTTTTTTGGAAAGGAAAGAAGAAGGTGCAGTGGTCTCTTAATTTTTTCCGAAGCTGTATTGTTTCACATTTGTCTGAAATTCTATGTTGTTTTGGTACTTTTTCCAGAACTCTGCATTTGTTCTGTATTTTGTTTTGTTAGCCTTCTTATTTGTTTTGAATGTCCAATCTGATGAATATTTCATTTTGCTGTTAGATTTTAATGACTCTTGCAAATGTACATCTGTTTCATACCTGAGTTTGATCTGTGATCTTCTCTATATTGTTTATTCATTTTATATAAGTTGCGTTGTGTCTTAATGCAGTGTTGTTGTACTCTATGTCAGTATTATATTTGTGTCTTTTCAAAGCCTTTGATCGTTCTCTTTTAGCAAAATCATTCATATCCTTTGTTCTTTTTAATGCTGCCGTTGTCTGTAGTAAGTCATCCACGTGATCATCAGTGACTTTCTCATTGACTTTAAAAGATCTGCAGCGTTTACGTAAAGCCATACTAAATGTTTTGGGTTTGTTTTTCCTTTGACATAGTATCCAAGAGGTCTGCTGCAGCCATTAATTCCAACTCTGTGCCCCAAGAGTTGGCATACATTATCCGTGAACACTGTACATACTGTTGTATTGAACTGTAAGAGTTTCTCAGAAACTTGCCAAATTTGTCATTGTTTGCCATCAAATGTTTTACCACACTTTTGTGCATTTTCATGTGAGGATTCTCACTGCCACATGTTGCAAAAGCTAAAGCTCTGAACAAACAGTTTCCGTCTCCTTTGGTAGGCTTTTTTTCTCATGGCGTACTCATAACAGTAGTCTGCTTCTCACTGTCATTGTTTACATTTACATTCACAAACTGTAATGTGGTACAGATAGTGCTTTTTTTGCAAATGTTAATGGCTTGAAAGTCTGTGTGGTCATGGAAATATCACCAACAATAATATCATCTATGACAGTCACTGGTATGCTGTACATCTGTTTGCACTGTGTTGCACTCTGTGTTACTCTTTGAAAAGACATTGTTAATCTCCATCTCTGTAGTACTTCTTGCCATGTGTGCTACATCTGCTAGCTGCTTATTAATTGTGATGACACTGACATCAGTTGCACATTGTACATCGTCACAAACCACTGCAATATTATCTACATCATCAGCTTCTTGTTGTACTGCAATAGGTTGGTGATATATTTGGGCAACTGCTTCTAGAACTTTCCACTGCTGCTTGTACACCTGTCACTTTAAAATATGCTCCATGTGCATTCTTTGAACATGTTAGCATTACCATCTGCTGGTACAGATTTTCAAAGTTTACATGAAAACACACAACATTTGTACCTGTTGTGGAGACAAGACCATCATTACTGCGGGAATGAGAGTCAAACACTGCATATCCATTTGTGGTCTTCAATATGGCATAAGTATTTCTCTTGATTGTCAAAAAACATCCAGCAGCTGCTAGAAGGACTCTTTGTAACGATTCAGAGACTCATAGAAGTATTAGCAAAATCTTCATCATAATCATTCATACCAATGATGCCAGTAATAGTTTCTCCCAGTTTTTTTTCAAACCGAATGTTGTACAATTACATGTGATGAAGGCATATCAGTCACTAGCAAGTGGTTAATGTGGGTAGGTATCTTCCCAATCTTTTTCAATAACACATATAACAGGTTCATCTGTTTGTTAACATATCTGCAACACATCAACACTGCATTCTACATGACATTTTGACTAAATTGAATGCAGTCACTTTTTCCTGAAAAGTTAGCCTAGGGATTCTTAAGTCTTTGCACACGATTGTAGCCAACAAAACAAGCAGTGAAAACAATGGATGCCTTTTGCTTCTGTAAAACATCATCTATAACAGCCATCTTGTGAGTTGCTAAATTACTTACCTGATATCAAATCCATAATGTCACAGCAAATCAGAGTGGAATGCCATAGGAAAAGAGAGAACAAGATTACACAAGTTGAATACATTTTAATAACATTGTCACTACCCTCCAGTTTCATGTTTTAGTCATCTTGCATGTCTGTTAAGAATGTAACCACAATTGTTGAAAACACTAGGCATGTAAAATTTATAACAATCATCATATAAAGCACAAAGATAATTCAATATTTTTAAATGTTACTAATAGGGCTCAAATTTCTAACCAATAGGGTTCCAATTGAAATATGTATTGAATTTTCAGGTAAGTAGGTGTGTGTGTGTAAATTGTGAATGTGTATTTGTGTGTGTGTGATTTTAAAATGTGTATGTGGTTATACAGGGAAAGATACATTTTTTCATTATACATTTTTTTATTCTAATCTTTTGGGATACTGGATTTTTGATTTCCATGAGCTGTAAGCTGTAATCATCAAGATTGAAACAAAAAAGGCTTGAAATGTTTCACTTGATGTGTAATGAACCTAGAATACATGAAAGTGTCACATTTTGATTTGAATTACAGGAAAAAATGACCTTTTCCACGATATTCAAATTTTTTGGTGTACACCTGTAAGTATCCCATGTACAGTCTATTTTTGTGTTTTGCATTGGGGCCTAAAGAGGGTGTCGAAAATATTGTGTTGCTAGATGTAGCACACCATTCCCCATGATTAGACAGGTTTTTCTTACTCCACACACTCTCCTGAACTTTTCCTACATTGCTTTCACTGTGGCACAAAATAGTTTTTGAGCTATGAGGCAATATGTATTCCATATTCAGTCATTCCCATTGTCTGAATTTTGACCTTGGAACGTGTTTTAATATCCACTTTGTATTGAAATTACTCTTAAATATGAACAAATATTAATTGTTGTCAACGTTTTGAGAAGTACATTTTCATAAACAATAAATTCAATTTATGTCAGTTTTGAAGTAATGTGTCGGCCTCTTATTTTGAAACGTTCCAATATTTCATGACCCGGAAGTGTTTTTGAATGTTGTTCACAAGATGCTTGTCATGATTATACTGTTAACTGTGCTAAACCGTAGTTGTAGCATATAAATAAAGAAATGCCACTGCAGTTCCTTGTACAAACATTTAACAATGATTAGATTTAACAAAGTATATAAACTCTACCTGTTAACTAAAAATACTAACTAGTAGACATTTAACTAGTATCGAATTTGGAACAAAAGCTAGCCGCTAGCTCTACAACGGCTACATTCTAATTCAGCAGATACTACTATGAAAGGACGCTGAAAGGACGGTTCGAATATCAGCTGTTAATGCTAAAGTAAATAATACTAATTACGGAATTATGCATGAACTGTACTCACTGGTAGTACTGTATGACAACGCACAAATAATTCAAAAAATACAGGAGACTCTACAATCTATTTTCACTCTCTCTTTGCGAAAATATTTTACTGCCTAACGTAAAACTGTTCAATTACATTAATTGCAACATAAAGATATAATGTCCAACATATAAGTATACAGACGGCCCACCGTGTTTATGGTTTAACATGTTCCATACAGTAAACTGAACAAGTAGGTAATTTGCCAACTTTAGTTAGCTAGCTCCCGTTAGCAAGTAACTTAATGGCGTCACAGCACAAACGTATTCATACCAATTTTACTCTTATAAGAGTTATAATTTTACTCTTATAATTATAAGAATAAACATACTGCATTTAATCGCCAATTTCATATATTTTTGGTACACTGTAAACCCAAATAAGTTACCAGAACTCAGAACTCAACTGATTGCCTTAAAAGAATTAAGTTTATTTATTCAAAAGCCATTTCTTTGTGGAATTTACATATTTGGAGTTACATTTACATGTATCTTATGATTACAGGTCAATTGAATCGCTAGAAAAGTCAACTGAAATATTTTCAGTTACTGAAACTCAAAATGATAATTCTTGTCATTTAATACAATTAAGTCAATATAGCTAAACAATTTTTAGTGCAGTAACTGAGTATTTCATGTTGGAAAAACTCAATGTGTATGTGTCCGTCATACTTATACTGTAATTTAAAGGAAATTGAATAATTGAAGTAATGACAACTAATATAAAACTCAAAAGTTATGATTTAAATAACTCAAAACCTTTTGGTTCTAAACCCAAACGTTTTGTGGCAACTGATTGCCTCAAAAAAATTTGTACTACTCACACTGTAAACCTCAATAGGTTCCCAGAACTAAAAATAAATAAATAAATAAAAACTTAAACAGGGTTTCAAATCTGATTTGTATTTGCTTAAATGAATTGAGTAATATACTAAGCCACACCTACAACATAATTTCCCAATATGCATTGCTCTTTCAAGTGAAATAAGGTTACCACCCATGACTGCATTTGTTAATGACAGACACATGGTTATTGAACACATTTGCTTTCTATAATCACTTCCTTGACTGTTATAAAACAGTCCACTGTGAATACTTAACATATCCCAAAAACATATCCTTATTTTGAAGTCGTGCAACCCCCCTAGCTCGTGGACTATTCATTTCAGATGCCCTCAAATATATTGCGCTGTCAGGTTTCAATCCTAGCCCAGTTGCCACAAAGCCACGGATAAAAAAAACATTATTAACTTTCAGGAATTTCCCATATTTCCAAAAACGAAATCACAGCTTCGACTAACATTTCTGGGTAACCTGGGAACTTTACCAGAACTTTTTGCAAAACTACCTACAAAGAACTGGCTTGCAAAAAGGAACGCACAATTCCCATTGGAATCCAGCTGAAGTTTTGACAGGAAGATTTTTTATGTAATTGTTACAATCATTTCAGTAGTGGGTGCAAAATATTTGTTTTACTACATCATTGGATTACTTTAGACAAATGTATGTGTTTGATGTTTGTGTAGCTAAGATTAATTAATCAGTCAAAGTACATGCAAAAAAAGGATAATAAAACATTTCCAAAATATCAACTGGAAGCAGAGCATGCTGGGAACATTTTCATTTTAAACTTATAAAAATTTAGTAAAAGTCAGTAAAACAAACGTTTTAAGTTATTGGGAAAAAATATCTAACTTTGAGTTACACTTAGTAGAAACATTTGAGTAAGAAATACGTTGGGGTTTACAGTGTGTAAACTGAAATAAAAAATGTATTTACCTTGATAAACAAAATGTTGTTTAATGCAAATGATTCTTCTATGTTAACAGTGTTTTATCCTTAGTTGTCCTTCGTCAGTATAATCTGACTCGTGTGCAGTAGCTTCTCCACCAATTGGATCCAGTTTCATGTCACATCTTGCGTTATAAAAAATTATAATAATATGTGACTAAACATTACAAGGACAAAATTCTCCATTACAGAAATAACAATAATTACATGTAATGTAGTACATAAGAATAGTTCATATAGTTATGAAGCAATTTATGCAAATGTAAAATTGTTCCTCAAAACTGATCCCCATTTAATGCATTCTTAAAATCATGGCCAGTTGGACAAATAACTAGAATCACTATTCCAGTATTTCAATGTTTGGTAGAATATTTATAACAAATAACATTTATAACTGACTTATTTAAATGGCCCATTGAGTTAAATGTATTCACTTTTACAGAATTTATGTCATTGTGTCGTCATCGTGCAAGGTATCTCTAATTTCTTAACACCCTATAGGGAGGCACTTATAAGATATCTATGTACCGACAGTCAGATCAATCGGAGTAACAGTTGATTTTATGTCCATTTTTATAGTGGTCATTAGTGTTAGCGTAAAGGGCAAACTTTGTGAAGTCATAATTCAATCGATTTTTGACATATCATCTAGTTATTATCAGTTATGTTCCGAAGTATGGCCTAGAGTCCTGAAATTTACTGCTGAGTAAATCTGATGTACATTTCAGGAGAAGAAGACTTCTAAAGGCATTTATTAGCATTAACATTAGCTTGTGTCGAAAATGGTCAGAATTCAGTCACCTGCAGTTTTGCTATTTTTTGAGAAACTGACAAACTAAAGTACATCGTGACATCACAGTGGTTTCAGCATACACAATTACAATGAAGTGCATAGGTTATTGTTCCTTAATGGTATGCACACATGAACATTGTGCATACTTTTTTTAATACTGATTGGCCATTTTGTCCGCCATCTTGCTATGTATCTCTTATTCCTTATCACCCTCTAGGGAGGCATGTATAAGACACCTGTATGCTACTGAGCAGGTCAATCGGATTTATAGTTGATTTTAAGTACATTTTTATTGGTTTTGCCAAATTTCCACTCTACAGAAAAATCCAAGATGGCGGATTTTATGGGTTCTTGAGGCTTTTTTGTTCATCATGACAAATGAGGCATGTACACAGAAATAGCATTCTAGGTCTAACTGGGTGGAAATGTCATTTTGCCATTATTTAGCTAATTGAATCGTGTATTGTAGCGCCCCTAGTGGACGAATCGAGGCGGGTTTCAGTGAGGTAGTTACTCGGGGGATATAGTTTAAGTGGGCAAAGTCATAAAAATGTTACCAGGGACTTTTTGTGTTATTTAGTAATTTAGGCCACAAGAAAAATATAGTTGCAAGCAACAATGGAACGGGGTTCTCCTATACGGCATGGATAGTGAAATAGGTCGCCAGTTACAAGCTGAAAAGGTCAAATATGGTCAGACACTTTGACAGTAAGTATTTATATGGATTCTTTATAACCTAGTGAATTATTTTCAAATGCCATGTTCCACCTCACTACGTCTAGTTTGTCTGTTATAAGGCCATTTGAATAGCCGTGTTTGACTTTCAGTGTATAGAACTGGAGCCAATGGATCAGGGAGCTAAAAGTGCTACTGGCTATACCCTCTATTTTGCCCCATGAATTGACACTTCATATGGATTCTTTATACCCTAGTGAGTAATTCACAAAAGCCACGTTCCACCTCACAACGTCTAGTTCTTTTGTTATAAGGCTATTTGCATAGGCCAAATTCAGGTGTAGAGTCTTGCACTGGAGCCAATGGAGTGGTGACTAAGAAAGTGCTGCTAGCTGTAGTCTCTAATCTCCCTCATGAATTGACACTATATATGGATTCTTTAAACCCTACTCAGTAATTCTCAAATCCCATGTTCCACTTCACAGAACTAGTATATTTATTATAAGGCAATTTGCATAGGGCAAATTCAGGTGTAGAGTCTTGCACTGGAGGCAATGGAGTGGGTGGCTAAGAAAGTGCTGCTTGTGTAATGTACATTGAGATTGACAGCATTGAAGTTGGTCAATAGGATAAGCACAGGAAAATAGTCGGGCAGGGGACATTCGTGTCTGTATATGTATGGTCGTACAGACTCCTGACTCAACAGTAACACTCGACAAAAACACTGGCAATGGAAAACGCACTGTTAGGACACAGCAACTATGTTTTTTTAATATGTTTCACTAAGCGTGTGTGCATGTGTGTGACAAAGATATAGAGACATACCTTCACCTACCTTCTGTTGTCCAATTGACTTACATTAACCACCTTTTACTGAGGTCATTGTTCCGCCATCTTGAAATGTATCTCTTATTCCTTAGAACCCTATAGAGAGGCACATATGAGACATGTGTACACTGACAGTCGGGTCAATACGATTATGGCTTGATTTTAAGATAATTAGCATAAAGGGCTAACTTTGTCAAGCCATAGTTCAGGCAATTTTTGATATAGCAACTAGTTTAATCACCAGCCCTGTTCTGAAGTGTGACCTAGAGTCTGTGGGAGGCGGAACGGAAACACCATTATTTTTATATTAGCAAAATGAATTGTCTCCTGAAGCGCCCTGGTGGAGGACTCAGGGCATGTCAACACAGCAGGCATTGGAGGTCTATATGCCCACCACAGTTACTTATTTTCAGGTAACCCCCACCCCCAAGAGTCCACCAAGAACCTGGTAGATAAAAACATAAAAGACAGTACTCTGCAATACCTAAAATAAGGTGAAGCAGCAAAGCACACCAAACACAATGGTCTTCCTTTCTATGGCTGGCACCCAAAAACAACCATAATCCTCAAAAAACATTCAAGAGTGTACCACTGTACATAAATTCCAAGATGGCACCAAAAACAAAGCTCTGTAATCTTATCAATTACAACAAACATAAACAAATTGACAAATTGAACAGCCGCAAAGCATGCTGGGATATCGATAATGAAAATGAAAAATTCCTAATTTAAACAGTTTATTTTTGTAAACAGCGAATCAAAGTCTGTGGGAAACAGATAATTTTTGTGCCTCCTGAAAAAAGAAATGCACTATCTTTCTGAAATTTGAAAATTTCATGTAAAAGTCTATTAACTTTTAAGACACATGCATGCCGCTGGCCAGGTCAGTCGATTTACACTCCACATTCTAAAGGCATAAACACAGTCATGGCCATGGAGGGTTAACATGGTAGGTAAATTGTCTTACCACCCTAATGGAGACATGTATTGACACTATATATGGATTCTTTATACCCTACTGAGTAATTCTCAAATGCCATGTTCCAAAACTGTCAATGGAAAACGCAGTGGTAGGACACTGCAACAATATGTTTTTTTAATATACTTTCAGTTGTCCAAAGAATTTAAATTAACCAGCTTTTTATTGATGTCATTGTTCCGCCATCTTGCAATTGATCTCTTATTCCTTACAACCCTATGGGGAGGCACATAAGGCACCTGTACACCGACAGTCAGGTTAATCGGACTATCGGTTGATTTTAAGGTAATTTTTATAGTGGTCGTTAGAGTAAGCATGAAGGGTTATCTTCGGGGTGGAATTGGCATAATTGTGGAAAAATGCATTAAGACGTGGCCTGTGGCGCCCCTTGTGTTGGAATCGGGTCGGCTGTCTGCGTGAATAATGTATATAATGTAATAAAGTATAACATGTATATTTTCATTGTGTCATAACTTCACACTTCACAAATGAAGTTTATGCTTCAATAATTTTTACACTGGTCAGCCATTTTGTCCACCGTATTGTCTTTCATCTCTTAGCTTTTTACACCCAATAGGGAGACATGTATAAGACACATGTATGCCACTGGACAGGTCACTCGGAGTTACTGTTGAGTAGATAATAATTGTTATAGGTTTCATGAAATTTCCAATGTAAAGAAAAATCCAAGATGGCGGACATGATAGGTTCTTGAGGCAATTTTGTATCTACTGGGGAATGAGAAATGAACACAAAAATCAGCATTCTAGGTCAATTTGGGTGGAAATGGAATCATTGGGGGAAAATATTATTAGGGCATGGCCTATGGCGCCCCCTGTGGAGGATTTGGGTAGAATCTTTGTGGTTGGTATACATGGTCTATATTTTACAGACAGCATAGAAGTTGGTTACTTCATTGTATCACCTACCTTCTATTGTCCAATGTATTTACATTAAGCACCTTTTTACTGACTCCATTGTTCCACCATCTTGCAACATATCTCTTATTTCTTACCACCCTATAGGGAGGCACTTATGAGACACCTATGTACCGACAGTCAGGTCAATCGGAGTAATGGTTGATTTTATGTTAATTTTTATAGTGGTCATTAGCATTAACGTAAATGGCTAACATTGTGAAGTCATAAATCAGTCGATTTTTGACATATCATCTAGTTATTATGAGTTCTATTCAGAAGTATGGCCTAGAGTCCTGACATTTACTGGTGAGTAAATCCGATGTATGGTTCAAGAGAAGAAGAATTTTTAAGCATTTATTAGCATTAGCATTAGATTGTGTCGAAAATGGTCAGAATTCTGTCCGCTGCAGTTTTGCCGTCTTTTGAGATATGGTCAAACTAATGCGGACGGTGACACATGGGGATCGTATCAGCATGCACAATTACTATGAAGTGCATAGGTTATTGTTTCTTAATGGCATGCTCACATGAACATTGCACATACTTTTTTTAATACTGATTGACCATTTTGTCTGCCATATTGCAATGTCTCTTATTCCTTATGACCCTATAGGGAGGCATGTATGAGACACCTGTAAGCCAAAGGGTAGGTGAATAGGACTTATTGTTGATTTTAAGTTCATTTTATAGGTTTTGCCAAATATTTGCCAAATAACTGGTGGCGTGTCATGTGGCGCCCCCAGTGGAGGAATCGGGTTTGGTGTCTGTGTGTTTGGTTTACATGGTCTATATACAGATGTTGCTAGTTTAATTCCAGCACCAAGGGGGCGGTCCACGATGAGGCATGCCGCGGTATACCGCGGCAAGTTGCAGTGCCTTGCGGCATGGACAAAAACATAAAATAAAAAATAAGAATTGCCACCAGGAGGCATCTGTGAGAACATCGACACCCGCCTGAAACTGCTGTTATTCATGCCTGCTTCTGTACATATATGGCCAGAATAAAACGTTCAAATTGGAGGAAACTTGTCTACTATAATCCTATTCATGGATTGCTACTTGCCTCTAAATCTGAGGCCATGGTTCTCAGCAGGAAACCGATGGAGTGCCTCCTCCGGGTAGGGAATGAGGCGTTACCCCAAGTAAAGGAGTTCAAGTATCTCGGGGTCTTTTTCGCGAGGGGACAATGGAACGGGAGATTGGCCGGAGAATCGGAGCAGCGGGGGCGGTATTGCATTCGCTTTACCGCACCGTTGTGACGAAAAGAGAGCTGAGCCGGAAGGCAAAGCTCTCGATATACCGGTCAATTTTTGTTCCTACCCTCATCTATGGCCATGAAGGCTGGGTCATGACCGAAAGAACGAGAACGCGAGTACAAGCGGCTGAAATGGGTTCTCAGAAGGGTGGCTGGCGTCTCCCTTAGAGATAGGGTGAGAAGCTCAGTCATCTGTGAGGAACTCGGAGTAGAGCCGCTGCTCCTTTGCATCGAAAGGGGCCAGTTGAGGTGGTTCGGGCATCTGGTAAGGATGCCCCCAGGCCGTCTCCCTAGGGAGGTGTTCCAGGCACGTCCAGCTGGGAGGAGACCTCGGGGTAGGCCCAGGACTAGGTGGAGAGATTATATTTCGACACTGGCCTGGGAACGCCT
>JACXGI010017039.1:0-15044 GCA_016801175.1 Esox masquinongy
CACACACACACACACACACACACACACACACATCCATGTTTGAGTCCTTGTTTACACCCACACACACACACCAGGATGTGCATTAGGGCTGGTGGGACTATAAGTCTGCTGGTATTAATAATAATCTCCACAGGGCCAGACATTAAAAACAGTTTAAATGTAAACAGTTTCTCCGGCTCAAAATGCTTATCAGCCAAATCTTTGATTTGCTAACACAGGATGAGAGGGTTAAGCAATTAAAATCACCAACGTAGTTGGACATGGTCCAACACTTGTTCATTAAATCAAAATTCTGCCTCAATGTGAAAATGCACTGAACATAGGTCCAACAGTCCTGATAAACAAAGTATCTCAATTCCATAGGTTTGACTGACTGTTGATTTAGCCCACAGTGTAGATCGCCTAGCTCCTCATAAGTTACGTAAATTGTAAAAAGGGTTAATATCCCATGAGTTTTTCTCCCTTTGAAATGTAGAATTTCATTTAAATAATTTTAGTTCGCTGAGAAAGTAAAAGCAGCCAGCAGCTTAAAATGAAGATTTAATAGAATGAATAAATGTAAAAAGGAGCCAAGTCTTTCTTTCCGCCTTGCAGACAAACACACAACTACAGGCCAACACTCCCATTGCCTAGCCTATACATAGACATGTACAAAATCAAAATGTCAGCCTACTATGTTTTATATACATTTTATAATAATTTACTTAGTCACAAGCTATGACTTCAGGGGCAACAGTGGAGCGTTTCCCTCAAATAGAAATGTTGCCCTGATGGGCATTAGAGGGTGGTGCCACCACATCATGCCATCTGCATTAACAGATCATGCCAATAATTAGTGACAGCAAAGAGGGGTAAAGTATAGTTACTGGATGAAATTATTAGTGTCCTAATAGAAATGTACAGTAAGTGTAATCATCCTGTGTTAATTGTTTCCCTCTATGTTAAAAATGTAACCCAGTAGTATCTGATAATATTAAAAAGTGGGTTACAAAAGTCCATCACTGTGTGAAACCTACAGGCAAAATTGTGGATTTTATCATACAAAAAAACATGAATATGTTAGTAGTAGGTAGTAGCCTAGTCAAGGATATGTAACATCAGTAGTACTGTAGCTAGTAGTCCAGTCAAAGATCTCTAACATTAGTAGTAGTTAGAAGCCTAGTCAAAGATCTCTAACATTAGTAGTGGCTAGTAGCCTAGTCAAATATCTCTAACATTAGTAGTAGCTAGTAGCCTAGTCAAAGATCTCTAACATTAGTAGTAGCTAGTAGTCTAGTCAAAGATCTCTAACATTAGTAGTGGCTAGTAGCCTAGTCAAATATCTCTAACATTAGTAGTAGCTAGTAGCATAGTCAAAGATCTCTAACATTAGTAGTAGCTAGTAATCTAGTCAAAGATCTCTAACATTAGTAGTAGCTAGTAGCCTAGTCAAAGATCTCTAACATTAGTAGTAGCTAGTAGCCTAGTCAAGGATGTTTAACCTTAGTAGTAGCTAGCAGCCTAGTCAAATATGTTTAAAGTTAGTACTGTATTAGCTAGTAGCCTAATAAAGGATGTTTAACATTAATAGTTGCTAGTAGGCTAGTCATGGATGTTTAAAGTTAGTAGTAGCAAGTAGCCTAATCAAGGATGTTTAACGTTAGTAGTCACTAGTTGCCTAGTCAAAGATCTCTAAAATTAGTAGTCGCTAGTAGCCTAGTCAAAGATGTTTAAAGTTAGTAGTAGCTAATAGCCTAATCAAGTATGTTTAACATTTGTAGTAGCAAGTAGCCTAGTCCATTATGTTTAACATTAGTAGCAGCTAGTAGCCTAGTGAAGGTTGTTTAAGGTTAGTAGTAGCTCGTAGCCTAGTCAAGGCTGTCTAATGTTTGTATTAACTAGTAGCCTAGTCAAGGATGTCTAACTCTAGTAGTAGCTAGTAGCCTAGTCAAGAATGCATCAATGTTACATTGGGAAGCAACATTTATTACAGACTAATATCACTAGTGGCAAGAGTTGACCAATTTATAAAATATATTTGTTTCGTTGATATAAAGTATGAACACTTTGTTACGCTGATTGGGGGAAAAAATTCTGTATACACTACCTACGAAATAGATATTAGCATAGAGCTAACATGTGCCAGGTTACCTGAGGGAACTAGCTACAATGTAGTATTCTATTAAATAACATTAATCTGGATCTTAACTTTGAATGTTTGAAATTGTTCCCAAGTATGGCCCCACCCCATCATGCCTAATCTGACTCATTTGGACTATAGCTGACAAGGGTAAGTATTGATGTCTGCTTCCCAAATGGCCTTCGTGTTCTTAGATAGGGGCCCTGGGGTGAATTAGTGCAATATAAAGGGAATAGGGTGCTATTGGGGACGTGCATGTAGTGACTGTCACTTAGAAGAAAACAGACATGGTTATCTATCTCTGCTAGATTACACTGAAAACATGAGAGAATATTCCAGCTGGTAAACTGAGATTAGACACTGAGACAAAGCCTCCTGCGGTATGGTTGACTTCTGAGCAAACACTTTGAACAAGTTTTGATGACATACATGTTTGAGTCCTTGTTTACCACAAACAAACCCTAACAATAAAGTGCCAAGACGTTAGCCTTATGGCGAGATGGAAAGACTTACAGATGACACTTGTTTTTTATTAGACCAGAGAACAACATACACTGAGAGAAAGAATATGGTTTAAGAGTTTGGGAAGGCGTGCAAGTTTATTTAAACATTATTCAGATGATGGGAATTGTCAGGAGAGTCTTTGTGCCAGCAGTGTTGAAAGAGACAGCAAAGGAAAGATAGAGAAGAGAAAGGCAGACAAACAGAAAATGGAAGAAAAAGAGGGAGATGGAAGTGGTAGAAAGATAGAGGAAAACAAATACTTCAGTTGATGAAAAACAATGAGGCTGTGGATGAAAGAGCAGCACATTGCATCCCACCTCCATGTGAGTGTTTGTGGTTAGGTAGCTGCAAACAGCTGTGGAAATACCTCTGTCTTTTTCTGACTTAAATCCATGTGTGTGTGTGTGTGTGTGTGTGCGCGTGTGCGTGTGTGTGTGTAAAAGAACACATCTCAGCTGCTTTTTGTTTTTAAACTGTGACCGTTAAAGACTGAGATGTGTTAACCACTCCACTACACCCTGGGGCGAGATGAAGGGAGACAGGGAGTAGTTCAGGGGAGCGAGAGGAGAGAGATGAAGAAAAAAAGAGAGAGATAGAGAAGTAGACAGACAGTACCTGGCGTCTATTCTCCTGGCTTTGTCATAATGAATGAGGAGTGGTGGTTCACAGTGGTGGTTGAGTGGTGGGAGTGACAGTTCTATGAGGTTTCAACCTTTGTGTTTTTATGTGTGTTTTTATATGTGTGTGCGTGTGTGTGTGTGTCCCTCTCTTGTTGGGCTTAGTTGTGGTCAATTTGTACAAATTATTATTCATAATTATTATAATTATATTCCGGCCACCGACCATCCACTCCGTCAAAAAGAAGCCTGCGGCTGAATCTAATTGCCTACCCCTGCTCTAGACTCTGGAGAGTGGAGGTCTTCTAATCCACAAACACTTCAACTCTGCTGTAGGGAGAAGTGGCTCTCAAAGACAGACAGATGGACAAGAAAGACAGGGAAACAGAACAATAAGACAAACAGACAGAGAGAGAGACAGGGAGACAGAACGATAAGTAGAAAGACATATGGTTAAAGATGTATACAGAGGGAGACAGACAGACAGAGAAACAGAAATGGGTAAAGATGTAGAGACCGATAGAGACAGACAGAGAGAAACAGAGGTTGGTAAAGATGTAGAGACAGAGAGACAGATAGAGACAGACATAGAGAGAAACAGAAATGGGTAAAGATGTAGAGACAGGGAGAGACAGATAGAGACAGACATAGAGAGAAACAGAAATGGGTAAAGATGTAGAGACAGGGAGAGACAGACATAGAGAGAAACAGAAATGGGTAAAGATGTCAAGACAGATAGAGACAGACATAGAGAAACAGAGATGGGTGAAGATGTAGAGACAGATAGAGACAGACACAGAGAGAAACAGAGATGAGTGAAGATGTAGAGACAGATAGAGACAGACATAGAGAGAAACAGAAATGGGTAAAGATGTCAAGACAGATAGTGTAACGGCTACCCCGAGTGGGGCTGCGCGCTCTCTCCCTCTCCGGCGCTCCAACTCGCCAGCGTACTAACCGCCAGCTGGAGACTGATGGCAGCAGCGTACTCCATGGACACACCTGCTCCCCATCACTAATCAGGTTGTCTTTATGTTTGTCACTGTTTCACCAGCACCTCACGAAGTGTTGTTCTGTCAGTATCGCCGACCGTGAGCTGCTGCTACCTTTATCAATAAATAAAGAATGTACTATAATCGTAACTGTCATTTTTTCGTCGTTTGGCTTCCCTATCTTTTCTGCCTCACCTTTGTATGCACTCGCTACCCTCGCACATCACAGACAGAGACAGACAGAGACACAGAGATGGGTAAAGATGTACGGACAGAGAGATTGACAAATAGAGAGACAGACAGAAAGAGAAACAGAGATGGGTAAAGATGTAGAGACAGAGAGAGAATAATGGAGCGTAATTAAATAAGATGAGATTAACAGAAGAAGCTCCAGAGGCCTTTAGAAGTCTTGAAATATATTAATGTTGGGCGCCAGGGGGAGAGAGCCTTCCAGTCTCCCTCAGCTAATGCAGCCCGAATCCTAGCAAGTCAGATCGAATGGAGTTCAGAATTAACTTATGCTGAGGAGTGGTTCTCAACCATGAGATCAGACCAGAAAAACACTTGAATTTTACAGAGATTTAGGCAGAATTTTGGCCATTATGAGCTTCGTCTTTCCCACTATTTCCTTATTTTAATGGTTAACTCTTAGGGTCAGTTTGGTGGACAGATATTAAGAGTAGTCTTGTCTCTGTCTGCGAAATTGGCCCCTAATGCCTATCTTTACCTGTCTCTTTTTACCCATCTATTTTTCCCTCTCTTTCTCTCGGGCTCACTCGCTCGCTCGCTCTCCCATCCCTTTATCTCTCTCTCTTTTTCTGTCCATCTTTCTCTTTTTCTCTTTCCCTCTCTGTCAGGTTCAGATTGTGGTCAATAAGTACTTGTTTTACTTGTGTCACACAACCTTACACACACAAACACACACACACACCAACACACAAGTAGTCAGGCGGCAAAATGCTTGATTGAACTGTGTGTCTGGCCAAATGATGTCACTTGGTTTGGCTCCATTCACAAGGGAAAAAAAAACATGAAGGTAAACATTTATTAATGGCACCCTATTCCCTTCAGAGTGCCCTACTTTTGACAAGGGCCCATATAGCCCTGGACAAAAGTAGTGAACTTCATAGGGAATAGGGTTCCTATGGGAGACATACTAGGAGTTAGAACACTTAGAGTTAGAGTGAGAAACTGAAAACACACAGTAGAATGAAACACACAGACACCATTGCACGACTCAATGATACTTCCACTTGTGTTCACAAGAATCTCTCCAACAGCTATTTTCAGCATATAAACAAGTCGGTCCCAGTGAGCTGTGAGTTCAAAAGAACTCAGTTTAATTTATAATGACAGACATTTTTTTTAACTGTGCACCTATAGTCAAACAGTTTTATTCACTGTCCAGGTCACTAATAATCACTGGAATGAGAAGTAGACAGATAGGGAGCATCCACAATTCAGAAAAGGATGGCAAGAAGATACTTTGTCTTCACATTTTGAAGGTGAAGACAAAACAAATAAAACATTTATTTGACACCCCTAGTTTAGAGGCAACATCCATCTAATGAACGAACACAAACCCTTTGACGTGGTTACCACGGTAACATACTGAAGGTCTTCATGGGAAAATAAACTCTGACCCCCGATGTCACGGTGACGAGTAAACATTGATGACCTTGAATTTGATTGCTATGGCAACATCCATCAGGTCATTCTGCATTGGACACGCATTTTTCACTGGGGGAATCGCGCTCGCGCCCAAACACACACACACATACACACACACACAGACACACACACACACACACACACACACACACACACACTGACCTTGGACCTTGACCTGGGTGGGCCTACAGGTGGGGCAGTGCAGCAGGGTGAACTCCTCGGCCTGGTGCATGGAGTAGTCAGTACTGGCCAGCACCACCCTGTCCCCCGGGCCCCAGCCCTCTGCTGGCTGGGCCAGCTCCAGAAGAGTACTGTTGGACAGGCGCTCTATGGAGATGAAGGCTTCGGGTCGTACTGGAGGGACACACAGAGAGCGAAGTGTCAATCAACAGGGTTGCACCAAAGGTGCTGATGCACAAATGCATGTACGCTTTCATATACACAAGCACAGGCACACACACACGCACACACACAGAGAACATGGTGTATATTTACAAACACACACACACTAACACTTTTCCCATGAATCAGCGAAAGCAGCTGGTTTAGTGCATAAAGTCCAATGAAGATGAGCTTTCCTGCTGTTTGCCGTCTGTAAATACTCTGTGTGTTTGTTATTCATACATTGTGCCATCTCTAAATACTGCCTGTTAGTGCTGACGTTTGGAGGGGATCATGGAAATATAGAACAATGTGAATGGACTAGCAGATTACTAAGGGACCTAATCACCTTCATTAAAACACATTCAACAAGTAGCTGGACATCACAAACACACACACACACACACACACACACACACACACACACACACACATACCTAATTAGCCTTAATCCAATCTGAATGGGCTAAACCATTGCACATAGTGACACTGTGAACGCACCTCTGTATAACTAGATAAGGAAAGTACTGTTCTCATTACAAGAACATGAGAGGCCTTGACATGGAATCCTTCTTCTCTCAATGCTCTGAACCAGTGTGTGTGTGTGTGTGTGTGAGTGTGTGTGTGTGTTTGTGTGTGTGTGCACGTGTATTGAATTATATTTAACTGATGTTATTAGAGATCTGTGGTTAGAAGCCAAGAATAATCTGAACAGTAATGTTAATGGAAGCGAAGCATTTACTTTGAACCACAGATGTCTCTGTCAGCTCTTTCTAATCAGTTCAGGCATCAGTAGTCAAACCATGACCTGGCTGTGAGGAGAGGAGAGGGGAGGAGAGGGGAGGAGAGGGGAGGAGAGGGGGAGAAGAGGTGCAGAGATAGAAAGTAGGGAAATAATGGGATGAATTGAGGGTGTGATGGTGGAGACCGATTGAAAGTAAAGAAAGACAGATATTTCTATAATTCCATTAGACACATAGAGAACAGCACTGTTGACATACACACACACACACAGACACAGACACACACACACACACACACACACAAACAGTCCTTAGTAAGGTGATGGATAGGGGGTGTGTTTGTGTCATCTGCCAGGTCTTTTGGGCCTAAGGGAGCCTTGCCATACGCAGATGTTAGAGGGAGCACATCACCGTAAACATGCACAGACAGTAGCCACGAATCTACAGACACACACACACACACACACACACATATATATACAAGCACAGAAACTTACACAAGACACAAACACACACACAAAGGCAGTGAGCGAACTTCTGACTGCCTGTAGGGAAGAGGGAGGGTGAGTGTGTTGTTGTTGTTGTGAAGGAGACAAAATATGTGACACTCAAAAATCTGCACTGAGACAAGCCCAGACTGAGAGAACGCCACATCTCCAAACTCATCGTAAAGGTCTCTCTGTCCTCTCTCTCTTCATCATCCCTCTCTCTCTCTTCATATCTCTCGCTTTCTCATCTCTCCCTCTCTCTTCTCATCTCTCTCTCTTCATCTCTCTCTCTCCCTTCATCTTTCTCTCTCCCTCTCTCGTCTTCTCTCTCCCTCTCTTCTCTCTCTCTCTCCCTTCATCTTTCTCTCTCCCTCTCTCTTCTCATCTCTCTCTCTCTCCATCTCTCTCTCTCTCTCCCTTCATCTTTCTCTCTCCCTCTCTCTTCTTCTCTCTCCCTCTCTTCTTCTCCCTGTTTCTGGCCAGGCCCCTGTTTCTGTTCCGACTCACCCTTTCTCCTCCTTGGCATGTACATGTCTGTGATTGTAGCTTTACACATGAAGTCACTGAGTTGGCGTGTTTTCCTGTTCAATCATACATTCCGTGCATACCAGGTAACCCACATGGAACAGATACTTATAAAGTTAGGGATAAAGCCTGTGGTGCATGTACATACACACACACACACACAGGTCCATACCTAGTTTACCACAGAGGAAGCGTACTCTGTAGTTGCTGCAAAGGCCGTGGGCCTGGTCCTTGTTGCGACAGACGAAGCCATATTCCTTATCAGACTTATAGATGATATCCCCTGTCTCGTTATACGGAACGCCATCATAGGTCTCAGCCTTGATGGAGATTGAAGGAGCGGGGAGGGACGGCGTAAGCGAGGGGATGGGGGAGGGAGGGAGGGAGAGAAACAGCAGAAGAGGGATTGAGATTGAGGTAAAAGGAGATCAGCACAAGTGAAGATTTTACGTAACTACACTGGTGATATCAGAGTGTACAGAAGCCTTGGCTCCAACATCTGAAAAGCGTGCCAGAACGACAGTTTGTTTATGCTATTGTAATGCTTATTCAAAATACCAAAGACAAAGGACGACAGCCTTTTCCTGCCACAGTACACTGTGTATGACAGATAGAGACAGTAAGCCTGTGGGTGTGTGTTTCAGTGTTTGTGTGTAAAAAACCACTGGGCCAAAAAAAGACACTGTTTTTACCAAGGCGGTGGAAAGTGTGTGTGTCATCTTTACTGTGGACACCAAACAGCTGCTGCACATGCCACGCACCCGCCACACACACTCGTGCCCCCCACACACACGTGCCTCACACACACACGCACCCCCACACACGCGCCCCACACACACAACACACACACGCGCGCCCTCGCAAACACACGCACCCCGCACACAAATGTCCTGGGGCACACACACATGCCCACACACACACGCGCCCCCCCCCCACACACACACACACACGTGCCCCATACACACACACAGCTGGTTGCTTTGGCCTCAACGTAATTACAGACACATAAAAACGGAAACAGATCAAGCTAAATTGGTTTTGTTTTGGCTCATCATTGTCCCAAAATAATTTTAGAAGCTACGGGGCTAGAGGCAGCAGCTGTTCATGTGTGAGTGTGTTCAGTGTGTTACCTGTATATCCATTGGGGTATTACAGAGGCGGTCAGGGTAAGTGCTGTGGAGATCAGACAGCTTCTCCCAGTCTCCTGACCCTCGCTCATCATCCCTGTCAAACCACTCGGTCCACTCAGCCTCTGGAACACACACACACACACACATACGCACACACATACGCACACACATACACACACACAAACACACACACAAACACACGCAAACACAAAATGCACGCACACACTCATTTAAATGTGATTCCTACATACCACTGTGGATATTGTGTGTGTGTGTGTGTGCGCGTGCGTGCATGCGTGCGTGCCTGTGTGTGTGTGTGTGTGTGTGTGCGCGTGCGTGCATGCGTGCCTGTGTGTGTGTGTGTGTGTGCCTGTGTGTGTGTGTGTGTGTGCGTGTGTGCGTACCTTGAACCCATTGACTGGAGGTGGTGATGGTGAAGAGCTCTCCATAGCCTGACTGGAACATACATGAACTACGAGCCTCAGAGGAGGCCTTGGTCCCTGTTCACACAAAGCAGTCAGAAGAGTCAAGCGAGCTTTAGCATTCATTAACTGTGTGTTAGGCTGAGAGAGAGACACACACACAGATGCCTTCATACATTTTAAAACTTGTCTGTGAATTCAACATAAAGTGTAGATAATGTGATTTTAGTTTTCACTTCCGTTACTTATTGTGGCTTTTTACTTTCAACTTGCATTTGTCAATGGAAACAAATGTTTTCTATGCCAATAATGCCTGAATGAATTGGCATACATTCACAGTGTGTGAGGTTGAGACAGATCAAGTTAAGGCAACTCTATAAAGAGGAAAGAGAGATTCACCTTGATAGATAGCATGATCCTCCACTGCCGTGGCCGAGTCGCCTTTCACAGCAATGAAACTCCAGGGATGACTGAGGAGAGGGGAAGGGAGTGGAGTGTAAAGAAACAGGGAAAATGAGAAGATAAGAGATGAGAGATGATGGATCAAGAGTAGAGAGGAGAGATAATGGATCAACAGTGAATAGAGGAGAGGAGAAGAAAGAGGTGCATGATACAAAATGGGGAAAAAATAGGATTGATTGAAAGTGTGATGGTGGAGACAGATAGAAAGTAAAGAAATGGGAGGTTATATAATTCCATTACAGCCCTCCTGTCTCACACATACACACATTGACACATAATGAGACAAAGACAGACACACACACAGACAAAGAGAGCCACACACAGAGAAAAATACAGACATAGACACACACCACCCAAACCTGGGAATGATGTTGGCATAAGGTGTCGGGCAGTTAGAAAACCCAGGGACAGGGTGGATAATTACAGTAGCTATCCCATCATGCTTCACTCTTGTGAGGACACAGTGACACGTGTGTCAAGGGATGTGTGTATTCGTGTGTGTGTGTGTGTGTGTGTGTGTGTACGTGTTTCTGAAGGGAGTCCTTGTGACATTCAGACCAGGACATTACAAAATAAATGTGATTCCAGCAGCAACAGCTAAAAAACTGTCTTGAGTACAAAATATCACTGGGTCATTTAGAAAAAAGAAAAGGGTGTCAGTCAGTTCATGGAAATACAGCTATTAAATTACTTGGTGTACATGAGATGTGATGAGGAGAGAAATGATGAGGAGAGAAAGCCCAACCCCTGAGGGACAACAGAAATACACTGCATTCATGTTGCTTTGCTAGCTATCATGCTAGCTAACGTGCCAATTTCAGAGCAATGTCACTGTAAGCACTGGAGACTGAAGTCTCTGTAGATTTCCGTGTCTCCAAGCGCATCTACAATACCAACAACATATTAGCTTTCAAGACATGTAAGAGCAGCCCAAATATAAACACACACACACACTCATTCTCCTGCATACACACGCACAAACACAAACACACACACATACACAACCTCCGCCACTCATAAATACCACCGTGACTTTTGTAAACGTATGTAAATTGCATTCCTGGAGGATGGATTGCACAGATCTTGTTGCATAAATTATTGCCTTATTAAAATGTTCCTTGGCACACCGCGAATAATAAAGTCCTCTCTCTCCTTCAACACCGTTTGGCACCAGTGTGAGGACGGTGGGTGATGAGGGACATTAAGTGCATTCTCCTCCCCCTTCAATTTTCTCTGTCTGTCTGTCGCCATTACTTCTCATCTAAAGACGTATGAATATTTCAAACTTTAGTTCTCTGTTAGAAAATTTGCTGCGGCCTTTTCAGCAGACAAAATGCATGTACACACACACACACACACACACACACACACACACACACACACACACACACCAGGTCATTCTGACAGCCACTACAGTGTATGACATTCCATCTCCAGCACTGGTGGTTCAGTTGAGGCCTACTGTATGGGATGAATGCCATGTCGTAATATGTGATTATCTCACTTAAATGCTACTCTATAACCCTCATTTTAAGACGTTTTCTTTCCCAAAATGCCTGAATCCAGCTGTATTAGGTTTTGTTATCACAGTTCAATTCACTTTCCATTTTCAATACTTTTATTTTAATTATTTTTTACAGTGCTTTCACTAAGCAGTTCTGTGTCTGGAGTGATAAGGACACTGTACAAATAAATGTGGTGTTTTCTGGTAGCTAGACGAGAGAAAGAGAGGAAGAGAGAGACACCCCTGTCTGTCAGCAGCCTATAAATCAGTGTGTGATGTTATGCTACGCTATGTTGCTATGCTAGGTTTGCCAGCACATGGGCTAGGAGAAGAACCATCTGCTAGCACTACGCTAGATGGCTACGCTAGTGCTATCACGAGCTAGGTCACACGCTCTAATGGAGCACATTCTTTGAAGGTAATGCAAAAGGCTGAGAGGTAGGGAGAGTTGAGGAGAAGGCTGAGCCGTTAATGCGAGAGGAGAATCTGGCATGGCCACGCTAGGTGGCTACACTAGCGCTCTCATGCTCTGCACACGCTGCACTATGGAAGGGAGAGGATTAAGAATAGTGTATTTCTCCTAACAGTGGCTCAGGACTCAACTCACAGCACACCAAGTCAGGACCAATTGGTGGCTTAACCCTGGCTAAAGATTAGAAATGAGACATTGAATGGTAAAGCTACAAAATATTACTTACCATTTACCACAGCAGTGAAAGTAGCTATATCAGAAAATTATCAGCAGAACCGATGACTTTAATGTTCCATCTGCCCATGTTTTTTTGTTTCAAATCAATTGTCTCCCTTCTCTAAGTTGGTTAAGACAAAGCTTCTGTATAAATGATAGGCTTTAAATGGATGAAAATGCAGAAACGATTTGAGGGAGCCATTGTGGCCTGGATTTACGTATTGTCTGCTCTGCAGCATGGATAGAGTCTGACAATTAATAACAATGGCACCAAGAGCAGAAAATTCAATCAATTAAGTAAACAGTACACAATTTGCATCCTAAAATTCCCAGGCTTACCAGAAATCCTGGTTGGATTGCAAGGGTCATGGGTCAAGAGCCAGGACACCTACCGGAAGCCCAGGCGGTAGAAGTGTCTACTGCCCAGCTTGGATAGAGTCTTCTTGGCTGATTCCTCTAGGTTGTTAGACCCCTCGTCGTTCACCACCATGGCCAGTATCAAGCCATTCTCTACCCCATCCACATACTTGGCCAGGCGACGACTCTCCTCCTTACTGCGGTATGTGTCAAACCTGAGAAGTAGAATGGGACAGGGTGGCCAGTGTTTAGCCTAAATCAGTGGTTACCCAAACCTGGGGCCACCAGACATTTCAAATGTTTCTTGTAGCCTTAAACTGGCACACTTGCTTCGACATCAAGCTGCTAACTAAACTACAGTATCTCACAAAAGTAAGTACACCCCTCACATTTTTGTAAATATTTGAGTATATCTTTTCATGTGACAACACTGAAGAAATGACACTTTGCTACAATGTAAAGTAGTGAGTGTACAGCTTGTTTAACAGTGTAAATTTGCTAGTGTTACAAGGTCTCAGGTGTGAATGGGGAGCAGGTGTGTTAAATTTGGTGTCATCGCTCTCACACTCCCTCATACTGGTCACTGGAAGTTCAACATGACACCTCATGGCAAAGAACTCTCTGAGGATCTGAAAAAAATAATTGTTGCTCTACATAAAGATGGCCTAGGCTATAAGAAGATTGCCAAGACCCTGAAACTGAGCTGCAGCACGGTGGCCAAGACCATACAGCGGTTTAACAGGACAGGTTCCACTCAGAACAGGCCTCGCCTGGGGTGGGGGGTCAGCCTGTCAGTGCTCAGACCATACGCCACACACTGCATCAAATTGGTCTGCATGGCTGTCGTCCCAGAAGGAAGCCTCTTCTAAAGATGATGCACAAGAAAGCCCGCAAACAGTTTGCAGAAGACAAGCAGACTAAGGACATGGATTACTGGAACCATGTCCTGTGGTCTGATGAGACCACAGGACTCATCAGACCACTGAAGCTGAGGGTAAAGGTGATGGACTGGCCAAGCATGTCTCCAGACCTAAACCCTATTGAGCATCTGTGGGGCATCCTCAAACGGAAGGTGGAGGAGCGCAAGGTCTCTAACATCCACCAGCTCCGTGATGTCGCCATGGAGGAGTGGAAGAGGACTCCAGTGGCAAGCTCTGGTGAAGTCCATGCCCAAGAGGGTTAAGGCAGTGCTGGAAAATGATGGTGGCCACACAAAATATTGACACTTTGGGCCCAATTTGGACATTTTCACTTAGGGGTGTACTCACTTTTGTTGCCAGCGGTTTAGACATTAATGGCAGTGTGTTGTGTTATTTTGAGGGGACAGCAAATTTACACTGTTTTACAAGTTGCACACTCACTACTTTACATTGTAGCAAAGTGTCATTTCTTCAGTGTTGTCACATGAACAGATACAATCAAATATTTACAAAAATGTGAGGGGTGTACTCACTTCTGTGAGATACTGTAGATGTGCCAGTTTGGTGTTAAAATACAGTGGATAGTAAAATTCTACACACCCCTGTTAAAATGCCAGGTTTTTGCAATGTAAAAGAATGAGACAAAGATAAATCATGTCAGAACTTTTTCCACTTTTAATGTGACCTATAATGTAAACAATTCCAGTGAAAAACAAACTGAAATCTTCAAGGGGGAAAAATTAAAAATAAAAACCTTACAATAACCTGGTGCAATACGTGTGCACACCCTCTTCTAACTGGGGATACGGCTGTGTTCAGAATTAACCAATCACATTCAAACTCATGTTAAATAGAAGTCATTACACACCTACCATCATTTAAAGTGACTCTGATTAATCACAAATAAAGTTCAGCTGTTCTAGTAGGATTTTCCTGACATTTTCTTAGTTGCATCTCAGAGCAAAAGCCATGGTCCGCAGAGAGCTTCCAAAGCATCAGAGGGATCTCATTGTTGAAAGATATCAGTCAGGAGAAGGGTACAAAAGAATTTTCAAAGCAATAGATATACCATGGAACACAGTGAAGACAGTCATCATCAAGTGGAGAAAATATGACACAACAGAGACATTACCAAGAACTGGACGTCCCTCCAAAATTGATGAAAATACGAGAAGAAAACTGGTCAGGGAGGCTTCCAAGAGGCCTACAGCAACATTAAAGGAACTGCAGGAATTTCTGGCAAGTAGTGGCTGTGTGCTACATGTGACAACAATCTCCCGTATTCTTCATATGAATAGGCTATGGGATAGGGTGGCAAGACAGAAGCCTTTTCTTACAAAGAAAAACATCCAAGCCCGGCTGAAGTTTGCAAAAACAAACATCAAGTCCCCCAAAAGCATGTGGGAAAATGTGTTATGGTCTGATGAAACCAAGGTTGAACTTTTTGGCCATAATTCCAAAAGGTATGTTTGGCGCAAAAACAACACTGCACATCACCCAAAGAACACCATACCCACAGTG
>JACXGI010017040.1:0-15048 GCA_016801175.1 Esox masquinongy
AATGAACCGGAACAAACTCAATAGGGTTTCACCAGTGAACTGCTGAAACCCTAATGAACCGGAACAAAAACAATATGGTTTCACCAGTGAACTGCTGAAACCCTAATAATAATGAACAGGAACAAACACAATAGTGTTTCACCAGTGAACTGCTGAAACCCTAATAATAAGAAGAACGCTAACAAAAATAATAGGTTTCACCAGTGAACTGCTGAAAAGTTAATGAACCGGAACGAACAAAATAGGGTTTCACCAGTGAATTGCTGAAACCCTAATGAACCGGAACAAAAACAATAGGCCTTCATCAGTGAACTACTGAAACCCTAATAATAATAATAATGAACCGGAACAAACACAATAGGGTTTCACCAGTGAACTGCTGAAACCCTAATAATAATAATAATGAACCGGAACAAACACAATAGGGTTTCACCAGTGAACTGCTGAAACCCTAATAATGAACTGGAACAAACCCAATAAGGTTTCACCAGTGAACTGCTGAAACCCTAATAATAATGAACAGGAACAAACACAATAAGGTTTCACCAGTGAACTGCTGAAACCCTAATAATAATGAACCGGAACAAACACAATAGGGTTTCACCAGTGAACTGCTGAAACCGTAATGAACCGGAACAAACATGATAGGGTTTCACCAGTGAACCGCTGAAATTCTAATAATAATAATAATAATGAACCGGAACAAAGACAATAGGGTTTCACCAGTGAACTGCTGAAACCCTAATAATAATAATGAACAGAAACAAACACAATAGTGTTTCACCAGTGAACTGCTGAAACCCTAATAATAAGAAGAACGCTAACAAAAATAATAGGTTTCACCAGTGAACTGCTGAAACCTTAATGAACCGGAACAAACCAAATACGGTTTCAGCAGTTCACTGGTGAAACCCTAATAATGAACCGGAAAACAAACACAATAGGGTTTCACCAGTGAACTACTGAAACCCTAATAATGAACTGGAACAAACACAATAGGGTTTCACCAGTGAACTGCTGAAACCCTAATAATAAGAACGCTAACAAAAATAATAGGTTTCACCAGTGAACTGCTGAAACCCTAATGAACCGGAACAAACACAATAGGGTTTCACCAGTGAATTGCTGAAACCCTAATGAACCGGAACAAAAACAATAGGGCTTCACCAGTGAACTACTGAAACCCTAATAATAATAATAATGAACCGGAACAAACACAATAGGGTTTCACCAGTGACCTGCTGAAACCCTAATAATAATAATAATGAACCGGAACAAACACAATAGGGTTTCACCAGTGAACTGCTGAAACCCTAATAATGAACTGGAACAAACCCAATAAGGTTTCACCAGTAAACTGCTGAAACCCTAATAATAATAATGAACCGGAACAAACACAATAGGGTTTCACCAGTGAACTGCTGAAACCGTAATGAACCGGAACAAACATAATAGGGTTTCACCAGTGAACCGCTGAAATTCTAATAATAATAATAATAATAATGAACCGGAACAAAGACAATAGGGTTTCACCAGTGAACTGCTGAAACCCCTAGGAACCGGAACAAAAACAATATGGTTTCACCAGTGAACTGCTGAAACCCTAATAATAATGAACAGAAACAAACACAATAGTGTTTCACCAGTGAACTGCTGAAACCCTAATAATAAGAAGAACGCTAACAAAAATAATAGGTTTCACCAGTGAACTGCTGAAATGCTAATAATAATAATAATAATGAACCAGAACAAACAAAATAGGGTTTCACCAGTGAACTGCTGAAACCCTAATGAACCGGAACAAACACAAATAGGGTTTCACCAGTGAACTGCTGAAACCCTAATAATAATAATAATAATGAACTGGAACAAACCCAATAAGGTTTCACCAGTGAACTGCTGAAACCCTAATGAACCGGAACAAACACAATAGGGTTTCACCAGTGAACTGCTGAAACCCTAATGAACCAGAACAAACACAATAGGGTTTCACCACTGAACTGCTGCAACTGTCAAAAAGACCAGGATAAAGTTCGTGTTGTCGTAGGATCAGGTGGATAATCTGCATAACCTGTAAAAAGAACAGAGAAAGTGAGAGGATGAGTGTTTCTATGTAAATGGTAGATACTCCGCCTCAGGATGTAGTGGTACTGATCAAAAGCCCTTAGCCATGTCAATCACAGAAAAAACAGTGTTCAGGGGACAGTGAGGTGAAAATAGTAGATGTGTCTGCCACCAGTGGGGTGAGTTTGGAAATGGTTTCATTTGCGTTCCTGTAGTCAACAGTCACACGCCATGCACATGTTGGTTTTTTCACCGGCCAGACCGGGCTATTCGACGCGGAATGTGTCTTTTCCACAACACCCATGTTATGTAAATCTCCAATAACTACTTTAGTTGCAGCCATGGCTTCTTTACTGAGAGGGTACTGTTTTGTGCAAGGCGGTGCTTCATCTATCAGGCGTATAGGGTCCATATCCAGTTTACCACACTCATTCTTTTTGGTGGTCCATATAAGGTGGTCTTTCAAGTTTGTTGTTTCCACCTTTCTGATTCGCCATGTCACCTTTCCTTCACTGATGTCCAATGCAGAGTCCAGTTTCATGATAAAATCGAGGCCCAAGATAGGCTGATCAAACGGACCAACCCATATCTCAGCATCAATCGTCATTGGACCAATAGAAAATGATAATGGTTCAGTTTGTTGCATGTCTGTTTTCCCCCCTCCCACACCAGTAGCTCTCAGCTTCTTGCCATTGTACACAGGATGTATGTGTTTTACATAGGATGTGGGACAGTAACTTCAGCTCCTGTGTCCACTAAAAAAACAATCGGGTAGTTTACTAGCATATTCACATATATCCCATCAGACTTCATGTGTACTCCAGCAGACATGGGCCGTAATAGGGGATCCGTTAGTTTACCTCCGCCACTTCCAGCAACCTTTGCTGTTGCTCAGGAGAGAGTTCCTTAAATTTTTGCATTAGCCTTGTGTCATTAGGATCGTTGTACTTTTTCCAAGTGTCTTTGTTCCTGTTTGAACCTGTTTGGGGCTTTGGTAATTCTTATGATACTCATTCTGCCAATGACCAGGGATTCTACAGTAATGACATTCCCCGGATTTCTTATTTGATGGGTTTGGAGTGTTTTTAGATCCAGTCGTGCAAGAGCATCACTACACTCTTCCTGATGGCCTCTGAGATCTTTCCTCTCGGCATGGTGTGTTTTACATTCAATTGTATGAATAACACCATACTGGCCATGTTTCTTGTCTCTATCCGAGTCCTGTCTAAACTCTTTCCTACAGATCCCTCCTTTGATTGGTTCATATGGTACCCAATTATTTACCCACCTAATATAGAACTTACCCCCCTCCACTTGTAATTGTGCTCATGCAGGTTCGAAGTGTACAGTGGCCGCTCACATGGTGAGGCAATAAGATTAGCCATTAAAGGCTTTCTTACCAGACCTCTCCCCCGTTGAACTGCATATTATACTTGGATCCATCATTACTGCAAGACAGGTTTAAGTGGTATCCCTGAATGATTGCACTTTGTGAACTATTCACTATATATACAGTGGATATAACAAGTCTACACACCCCTGTTAAAATGCCAGGTTTTTGTGATGTAAAAGAATGAGACAAAGATAAATCATGTCAGAACTTTTTCCATCTTTAATGTAACCTATAATGCGAACAATTCAATTTAAAAACAAACTGAAATCTTTGAGGGGGAAAAATAAAAAACTCACAATAACCTGGTTGCATAAGTGTGCACACCCTTAAACTAATACTTTGTTGAAGCACCTTTTGATTTTATTACAGCACTCAGTCTTTTTGGGTAGGAGTCTATTAGCATGGCACATCTTGACGTGGCAATATTTGCCCACTCTTTGCAAAAGCGCTCCAAATCTATCAGATTGCAAGGACATCTCCTGTGCACAGCCCTCTTCAGATCACCCCACAGATGTTCAATTGGATTCAGGTCTGGGCTATGGCTACTTATTTTAAATTGAATTGTTTTATAAAGATATGAATGTAGCCAAGATTTTTACCATAGCCAGAGAGGCTCAACCCATTTAAACAAAGGCCATTCACACCTAGGACTGTCTTTGGTTCCAGGTAACCCCTTAAGTAGCTGCACTGACCTCAGCACAGTATACTTCTTTGGTTCCAGGAGAACATTCAACTGCTACACAGATCTTCAAGGTGTCTTCTGCCAGTGGAAAAAAGGTAAGTCTTGGGGTTATTTTCTGGATCCAACGTTTGTTGTTAATGCTCAATGTACATTTTGAACTACTTTGAATGATTTCAAATTAGGACCAAGTCCTCCTTAATCTGTGAGTCCAGATATTTGATATCAGCCCAGTTTTGTGGTATTTGTCCTGTTCTTGCTGTTTTGACCAGTATACCCCATGTCTGTGTGATGTTTGCCTCAGATATGAGAGGGTTGAATGTGATTTCTCTGTTTTTATGATATTTAACTTCTACATGTCATAGAATGTTCATTGAAACTTCTAATTACTCAGTTAGGACTAAGGAATAAGACTAGCATGGTTACTTATTTTAAATTGAAGTCTTTAATGGAGATATGAAGATAGTCAAGATTTTTACCATAGCCAGACTGGCCCAACCCATTTACATTTAAACAAAGGCCATTCACACCTAGGGGTCTGTCTTTGGTTCCAGGTAACCACTTTACTAGCTGCACTGAACTCAGCACAGTATACTTCTTTGACTCCAAGTGGACATTCATCTGCTACACATATCTTCAAGATGTCTTGAGGTTATTTTCAGGATGCAATATTTTTGTTAATATTCAATGTACCTTTAGTTAGTAAGCAAGGATGAAAGGTCAGTAATTTAGTCTTTTTTCCCCTCTCTTTCAGGAAACCAAACAGACATGAGCTCATTTGCCCTCTCTATATGAAGTCACAGTCATCGCTGTCTACTCATCTGAAAAGGACTGATTTGATGAGCTCAAAGGAACAACTGACAAAGACCGTGGAGGACGCAAAGACGTCTTCCAAAATATTCCTTAAAACGGGCAGGACGTGGGACTACCATCTCCTTAAGGCTACCATCCTTAATGACGAGGGCACAAACAGGATGGTGGATCTGCTGAAGGCGAGAGGTTTCTATGCCTGCAACATCCCAAGTCCTGTGAATGCAGTTGTTCCATCTCCTCCCTCGCAAGAAGTTGAACAGGAAGACATGGAGAGTGAACCCCCAGCTCCTTCTTCCCCAGTGGAATCTGATGAGAGATATGATCCGTGAGTACATTTATTAAAATTTATTTTATTATTATTACTATTATTATTATTTGTTGAATGTTGCATTTAAGCCTTTGTTAATCCTGGGCTTGGTGTTTTGAACTTAGAATTCATGTGGCAAGACAAGAAGGCCCTCTTCCCTGCTTCAGTTAGACTTTAAATCAATTTACCCTGAGACATATTTTGTTGCCTATTAATTGTGATTGTTTTGTTTTTTTACTAGTAGTGGGAATCATGCAAACTGGTTTGCTCCAGTGAGGCAAAGAATGCAGGCAGCAGGCCTGTACAAAAAGCATCCTCTGGATCACCCTTTCATTGCTGCATTCAAAAATTGGCTCTCTGTGGATTTGAAAGTAGTACATTTCAGCCAAGAAGTAAGCACACGTTTGTTTTAATTCCTGCTACTTAAGTAAATTGAACTTTAAGGGACACCGTACAAAGCCTGATAATTTGTGACCTTTTATTATAACTGTGTTATTAACCCTGAGCTGTGAACGCGTTTTGCTCGTGATTAAATCCTTATTAATTAGAACAATAGTAACCTGTTTTTCCTTTTTGTTTCAGGTTGAGAATTTTTTTCTTTATTTCATGGACAAAACGGAGCCTAACATCAACTTCATCTATAATGTGGAGAGGACCAGGATGTATATAAACGCCCTTAGAAGTACGGGGCTAGTTCAAGCAACCATTGAGAACTACATGAAGTGTGTGAAGCGGTTCTTAACCTACACCACAGGAAACACAAACCTGATGCACAAAAACACAGACCTGCATAGAGACTGCCACATATACCATGATTTCTTGAAAGGCCTCACAAAAGCCTCTTCTAAGATCTTGTCAAAGGAACGCACACAAAATAAGTACGTTTTGGTTCCCATAAATCCTTTCCAACAGACATTTACTCAATTGTGTAATGAAAATGGAAATTAACAATATTTTTGTTTATCTATTCCCTCTAATAACAGTTACAAACGTCTACAAGAGGGCATTGTATCGCTGTTTGATTGCCAGCTGATCCTCAGGGTTGCAAAGAAAGATTTTGAGACCATCATTGTAAAGCTGCTGCTGCAACAGCCACTGACAAAAGTCGAGCAGACTACCCTTGTCAACGACCTGGAGCCAGTCCTAATGTTAAAACACCTCCAGCGGGCTGGTTTGATTGAGACAATGACTGTAAGTATTAATTACCCCAGTAAGGAATCCTTCCATGTGATTGTCTTTTTAAGCATGTATATCAATTAATATGCTTTTATTTCAGGTCAGTGAATGGCTTGAAAGAAAAAAAATTCAGCTCAACTATGTCAAACAACTATGTCATTTTACTCAATACTTGTTTACCTCTATTGTCCATTACCAGGGCTATTGAATATATACAAACTCATCATACATTTTTTTTTACCTAGGTACAAATGCCCGAAGATGACAAACCAGTTGGCACGGTAGTCCTTCGAGACAGCAACAAAACATGGCATGAACTCCAATGAAAAGTCAGTCGTGGCTGATTATTTGGCCCATTGAGACGCCACTGCTGAAAAGCATTACCGCATGCCTCAGTTTGAAAATATTGTGCGGACACGCGAACTGCTTTTGCAGTTAGCGGGGAACTCAGAGTAAGTACCATCAGATGTTACACAGAGCACATCAAGGCAAACTGTACCACTTATTTTTGCTTTAAAGAAACGATTTGGCATTAATGAACTGTTTCTAATTCTCAGTTCTGACTCAAATGAATTGAGTCAACCAAAGAAAAGGACCAGAGTGGCAGCGGCCTACACTTCAAACAGGATGGAATTAGAGACCGCCTACCTGAAGTTGCTGGAATCCTATCCTGTGACGGTGGACGGGACAGTCCCAAAGAATGCTGCCAGGGTGAAGCTGACAGGGGAGCACAGCAAAGTCTGCTATAACAGATGGAGGAGTGACCAGCTTCAGTTGCGGATTCGGCATGCCATGTTCAAAAAGTTAAAAAGGTTTATTTGTCATTTGCAATAACAAGTTATGGCAATGAAATGCTTGGTTTTCCTACTCCCGACAGTGCAGTTAAGTTAAAAAGTAACAGCAATTATAATATAAAAATAAGAAGATAACACAAACTATCAATAATAACACTATACAAAAAAACACGCATCAATAATAATAACTATACAAATGTAAAAGTGACAGGTGTGCATGATATGATTGGCAGATGAGCATGATATAAAGTGACAGGTGTGCATGGGTTTATGAATGGAAGGCAAGAGGGAATCCTGAATTGAGCAGACTTACGGCCTGAGGGTCAACTCCTGGTTGGAGACGCAGTGCTGGATGGTCAACAAGCCCTCTGTAGATGAAGTGATGAGGGCATGGGAGCCCTCAGGGGAGGTGAACACTGCCGCAGAAAACAGCGTCATCCAGGAGTATTTGCAGTATCAGAGATGCAACCAGAGAAGGGCTTAGGAGTTGTCACCACTCAACCTTTTAAAAAAGATGAGATCATCTGTGACTACCACGGCACTCTTTTGTCACGGGCAGAAGGATTGACAAGACACGCCTCTGCATCGCCAGATGAAATGGGATACATGTCCTTCTTTAAGGATGCTGCTGGCGTATCAAGAAGCATAGATGCCAGAGACCCATGCACCTGCCATCCTACAAAACAAACCATTGGCAGACACATCAATCACTCGACCAAGAGAGCCAACATCAAGCCCAGAGCCTACAGCTATGAGGTGGATGGAGAGGTCCACGTTGGAGTTCTGTTTGTAGCAATAAGGCCTCTGAATGTTGATGAGGAGGTGCTTTTTGACTATGGGGTAAACAAGAAATCCTTTGCTGGTGAAGGGTTGGACCTTCACTGGCTGTAGCAAATTGCTACAATTGACTATGTCTATTTCCCCTGCAGCTCAACACAGCTTTTGTACATTTTAAGTTCATACATTTTATTTTTATTCTTTTGATTTCTGTGTAACTACATATTGAAACCTATTCAGGTGTCAATAAAATCTTTTACTCTTCTTAAAATCTGTGGGGTTTTTCTACATGACGAGAGTGGCATGTAAAAAACTTTTTCTTTCTGTTATCATGATAGGTTCACCAGATTAGATGTTAACATCCACATAAGGAAGGTAATTTTTTTGTGATGTATGGTTCATTTTCTGGAGGCAGAACTAACCCTAAGCAAATCCACATCGGGTTGACCGGTAGGGTTAGGATTCACCATTCAAGACAAAGTTCACTCCCTTTCTTGAAAATATGTGTTAGTGTAATAGTTATACACAATACAATGTCATTGACATGAGTGCCATTCAACCTTTTTTTTACTCAGGGAACCATGCCCTTCACAATAAGCTATTCCCCATCTCTGTGTGATGTTTGCTTCAGAAATGAGTTGTGTGTATAAGTTGTCTCTTTCTGCCATAGGAAATGCATTGCCTACTGCTCTAACTTCACCACAGTGGCAACGCAGTTTAAAATGTATTCAGTAATATGTTCTCCTTCACATGCCATCATGTATCTCTGTAGATTACCTGTGTCAATTCATGGCTTCCTATGTTAAAATGTGGTTGCTCAGCCTGACCACAAGGTATTTTCCTGTTGGTAGATATAACCCTAACCCTAGTCTTGTTATCATGATAGGCTCGCCATATTTGCTGATTTTATCAAGATAATGGAAAATACAATATTTTTTCCTAACCTTGATACTGCTCATTTTCTTCTTTGAAATGACAAGAGAGTGAGTGTTGTCTAATGCAATAGAGCCATTCCATTCCTTTCAGCATAGATGAAAGAGTTGTAAAACTACTTGTTCACCTGAAGCCCAGCCACTGATTTGGCAAGCTCAACTCTGCCTTCCTTCCCTGCTCCTTCCCCCAGCCCCTTCACCCTCAGCCTGAAATGAAGAACCTTCTGAGGGGCATTATGGTAACGGTGCCCCTCTAGTGTCCATTCTTTGTAACTGCTTCAAATGTAAGTACCTAGGGCATCTGCTGGCTTTTATGTTTCAAAGTGGACAGGTAATAGGAACATGGGGCTGTGTACATGTTCCAGTTAATATCATTACATAGTGCAGTAATACATCTATGACACTGTTAATAACAGTATGCTTCATTTTCTGCAGGCATATATAACCCTAATCCTAACATCACTCAATCATGATAGGCTTGCCGTGAGTGATGATTATATCAAGATAAAGGAAAATATACATTATTTTCCTAATCATTAAACTGTTCAGTTATCTCTTTTAAATGACAGGAGAGTGATTGTTGTCAGATGAAATAGAGCCATTTCATTCCTTTCAACATAGATGACAGAGTTGTAAAACCAGGAGCTAGTATCAGTTAGGGCTAATATCATTACATAGTACTGTAATAGGTACATGACGAGAACTACGAGTTAGTATAGTTGTTTATTGCAATTGCATGTGCACAAAACTGTCATCTTTATCATCTCAACCTACAGGACAATTGTCAACATTAGGAGAAATCATATTGCTGTGGCCTTTTAAACAATAAGGTGGTTTATTATTTTCATGGTGTATTAATAAGTCCATGACAGGAACTACGAGTTATTATAGTACTTTTTTGCAATGAAAGGTACACATATCTGTCTTGATAATGTAAAAGCACAGGATGATGATCAGCATAAGGAGAAAACATTTTGGCGTAGTAAGCCTTTGGCATGAGCTATGAATCAAAACATCTCATTCCTGTTTTAATTAAACATTTGGATTCCCCTGGTCCACACCAGTTCTAAATCGGCTGCTAGACGCCGGACGAGGCGACCCGACGGGGCCCGCGCTAATGGGACCGACGAGCGCCGTAGCTTAGGAGATTCACAGGAAGGGCCCGGCGCACGTCCAGAATCGCCACCGCCGACTGCACCCCGACCCCGCGCCGGTCCGCCCTTCGGAACGCCGGTCGGACACCACCCCGACGGACCCTGGCACGCAGCGCCCTTGCGGGGCCACGCACGAGAGCCCACGAGGCGGGCTTCCCGGCAAACCTAGGGGCAATGGCACGGGGAGGGCACGGAGGTTCTAACATGCCAGAGGCTGTTCACCTTGGAGACCTGCTGCGGATATGGGTACGGCCCGGTGCGAGATTTACACCCTCTCCCCCGGATTTTCAAGGGCTAGCGAGAGCTCACCGGACGCCGCCGGAACCGCAACGCTTTCCAGAGCTTGGGCCCCTCTCTCAAGGCGAACACGTTCCAGGGCGCCCTGCCTTTGACAAAGAAAAGAGAACTCTCCCCGGGGCACCCGCCAGCATCTCCGGGATCGTTCTCATTACCGCACTGGACGCCTCACGGTGCCCGATTCGGGGATCTGTACACGACTCCCTTTCGATCGACCGGGGGCGACAGAGGCCATCGCCCCTCCCTTCCAAACGGCGTTCGCCCATCTGACCCATGTTCAACTGCTGTTCACATGGAACCCTTCTCCACTTCGGCTTTTAAAGTTCTCGTTTGAATACTTGCTACCACCACCAAGATCTGCACCCGTGGCGGCTCCACCCGGGCCCGCGCCCTAGGCTTCCGTGCCCACCGCGGCGGCCCTCCTACTCGTCGCGGCATAGCCCTCGAGGCTCCCGTGGCCGGCGACGGCCGGGTATGGGCCCGACGCTCCAGCGCCATTCATTTTTAGGGCTAGTTGATTCGGCAGTGAGTTGTTACACACTCCTTAGCGGATTTCGACTTCCATGGCCACCGTCCTGCTGTCTATATCGACCAACACCTTTTCTGGGGTCTGATGAGCGTCGGTATCGGGCTCTTTAACCCGGCTTTCGGTTCATCCCGCAGCGCCAGTGTGTACTAGGCCACTTGGAATAATGTCAATCACAATAGGAGAGTTGCCTGTAATTTAGAATGATGTTGTCCAGATATGATGCACTGTAGGTAGGCATTATGTACAGACAAAAACTGCCTGGAAGTATTTTATGTATTTCACATTTGGAAGCCTAAATCATAGCAGAGTGAAGAGCTGATGGACATTTTGAAAAATCACCCACTGTCGGAAAATGGCAAGGCAAATTATCCGGCTCTAACTCAACATATATGTTGAGAATATGAAAAATTATTAAATATTTGAAATGAGAATGCAGAAATCCAAGCCTAAAGCAATTACTGTAAATCGCTATCAGACAGAATTTTCAATTTTGCCCAATATAACCACCTCAACATATTTCACGCAGATAATCTCACCATATGTGCTTCGCCTCAGCATAATCGTTGAGAAAGTCATCACATGTGGTCACTACACTCTTCCTGATGGCCTCTGTGTGTCAGGTCCCCGCCTCCGCGAGCGCGCAGCAGAGGGCGCCCGCGCCCCTGAGTCTCAGTGCACACCAAATCACACATCTGTCACCAATCACCAAATCACACACCTGTCCCCAGTCACCTCATCACCACGCAGATTAATACAACTCCCTGCCACTTCTCCCCTGCCAGATCAATGGTTCATGTTTACATGCCACATCTCGTGTTCTCCACTTTCTCGTCCTGCCTATCCGTGCACCGACCGATCGCCCGTTCCCGACTATTCTGCCTGAGCCCTGCCTGTACTTCTGTTGTCCGCCGGTATTCTGACCTCTCGCCTGTCCCCGATCACTCTGCCTGTTCCCCGACTGTACTGCTGCCACCAGCCCGTGTACCGACTCTCTGCCCGTCCCTGACCACTCTGCCTATCGCTCGTCTGCCCCTTCGCCTCTGTTACGTTAAACGCCTTACCTCCCGTCCCCGTCCACTCTACCTGCCCTTTTCCCACTCGCTCCCAGTCCGCGCTTGGATCCCCACCCGTGCCCGTGACAGAATTGATCTGGCACAATGGATCCAGCGGACCTAGATGCTGTACGTCAGGCTATTTCTTCCCAGGGCGCCGTCTTAGGCCAACACAAGTCGGCGCTCCAGGAGATCGTGAGCTCCCTGCAGGCCCTTACGGTTAGTGTCTCAGCCCTTCAGGAGCAGCTGAGCGCTCCCGCGGCACCCACTCCAACTCCGTCGCCGACACCACCTGAGCCTCTTCCTGTGCGCCCAGTGGATCGCGAGCCCTGGGTTCCAACCCCCGAGAGGTACGACGGCGATCTAGGGCTGTGCCGCTCGTTTCTACTCCAGTGCGGTCTCGTTTTCGCCCAACAACCGAGGACCTATGCTACAGACAGTGCTAAGATAGCCTACCTGATTGGGTTGCTCCGTGGACGCGCCCTGGAGTGGGCCTCCGCCCTCTGGGAACGCCAGGATCCGGCGATCCGGTCCTACGATGCCTTCACTGGCGAGATGCGGAGGCTGTTCGACCACCCGGTCCGGGGAAAGGATGCCTCAGCCAGATTGTTCGCTCTGCACCAGGGTAACCGCAGTGTCGCAGAGTACACGATCGAGTTCCACACTCTGGCAGCGGAGAGTGGGTGGAACAGCGAGGCTCTGCAAGCCGCTTATATCAATGGTCTAGCTGAACACCTGAAGGATGACCTGATCTCGTACCCGGAGCCGGAGGATCTAGATGGGTTGATTACTCTGACAGTCCGGATGGATAACCGTGCGCGAGAGCGCAGGAGAGCAAGACGAGCTGAGCCAAAGCCTTCGCCGGCTCCTGCCGTTCCACCTGTTCTGCCGGAGGCCAGAATCGCGTTCCCCAACCCCCCACCGTTCACCCCTCGAGGGGCAGAGGGAGGCCTGAGATCCCCGGACCCCGAACCAATGCAGGTGGGACGCTACCGTCTGGACGGGGAGGAACGTCAGCGCAGACGGGAGACAAACAGTTGTCTTTACTGTGGCCGTCCGGGCCATTTCATCGCCTCCTGCCCCCTGAAGAAGGGAAACGGACGGGCTCGTTAGTCCTCGGGGAACGACTAACGAGCCCAACCACCGACGTTTCCTGTCCCCGACACCCCTTCTTTGCCACCCTTTATCACAACGGCCAGCGACTGAAGATACAGGCCCTCATCGATTCCGGGGCCGATGACAGTTTCCTTGACTCGTCGTTGGCTACACAGCTGGGGCTTTCCACGGAACCACTATCAGAGGCTATTGACGCCGTAGCTCTTGATGGTCGACGCCTGGCCAGGGTCACCGCTCGGACAGAACCCGTCCAACTGTCAATGTCGGGGAACCATTCTGAAACCATCCGCCTGTTACTCACGAGCACCCCGCACATCCCGTTGGTCCTGGGATACCCGTGGTTGGTTAAGCATAATCCAGCCATTGACTGGACCGCGGGCAGGATCCTTATGTGGAGTGCCAACT
The DNA here is from genome assembly GCA_016801175.1 of Esox masquinongy. Classification (NCBI taxonomy): domain Eukaryota; kingdom Metazoa; phylum Chordata; class Actinopteri; order Esociformes; family Esocidae; genus Esox; species Esox masquinongy. The sequence goes on from JACXGI010017040.1 coordinate 13,489, forward strand.
GCCACGCGGACTGTCTGAGAGCGGCTTGCCCATCGCCAGTGCCTAATACCAACGCTAGCCCTCAGCCACCTGACCTGACCGGTGTGCCTGCTGTCTATCACGACATCGGGGAAGTTTTCTGTAAACGTTGTGCACTCTCACTTCCTCCGCACAGACCTTATGACTGCGCTATTGAACTGCTCCCCGGTTAATCTTCGGTTAATAATTGATTACCGTGGCCTAAATAATATTACGATTAAGAACAAATACCCCCTCCCTTTGATGAACTCCGCATTTGACTCTCTACAGGGCGCGTCTGTTTTCACCAAGTTGGACCTCCGCAGTGCTTACCACCTCGTCAGGATAAGGGAGGGGGATGAGTGGCTAACCGGGTTCAACACCCCTATGGGGCATTTTGAATATTTGGTGATGCCGTTTGGCCTCACCAACGCGCCAGCAGTCTTTCAATGCTTTATCAATGACGTGCTGGGCGACATGATAGGACGGTTTGCGTTTGTTTACCTCGATGACATCCTGATCTTCTCCAGAGACCTCTCCGAACATGTCCAGCACGTCCGCCAAGTCCTTCATCGCCTTCTCGAAAACCGCTTATATGTCAAGGCGGAGAAATGCGAGTTCCATGCCTCAACCGTCTCCTTTCTGGGGTATATAGTGTCCAAAGGGCAAGTTCAGATGGACCCGTCCAAGGTGGAGGCGGTAGTCGACTGGCCAACCCCAGGCTCTCAGAAAGATCTCCAGAGATTCCTGGGTTTCGCTAACTTTTATAGGCAGTTTATCCGTAACTTTAGCCGGATAGCCGCACCACTGACTGCTCTTACGTCGTGCGTAAAGCCGTTTACCTGGACCCCGGCGGCCGAGGAAGCGTTCCGGGACCTCAAGACCCGTTTCACCTCGGCGCCTGTCCTCTCCCAACCCGATCCATCGCGGCAGTTTGTGGTCGAGGTGGACGCCTCGGACGGGGGGTTGGGGCGGTGCTGTCCCAGCGCGCAGAAGACGGTAAGCTCCATCCTTGCGCCTTCCTGTCCCGCCGGTTGTCGCAAGCCGAGGCCAACTACGACGTCGGCAATCGGGAATTATTGGCTGTCAAGCTGGCCTTAGAGGAATGGCGACATTGGCTTGAGGGGGCAGAGCACCCCTTTCTCGTGTGGACGGATCACCGCAATTTAGAGTACATACGGTCAGCAAAGCGTCTCAATCCCCGCCAAGCTAGATGGGCACTCTTCTTTTCGAGGTTCAACTTCACCCTCACATATCGACCCGGTTCACGAAACGGGAAGCCGGACACCCTGTCCCGTGTATTCACCAAGGGAGGGGAGCAGTGCGCTCCGCCTGACGAAATCCTTCCGAGGCAGTGCGTAATGGGCGCTGCGCTCTGGAGAATCGAGGAGACAGTGAGGACGGCACTCCGTGATGACCCGGGTCCCGGAAATGGACCCCCCAGGTGTCTCTACGTTCCCGAACCTGCTAGGTCGGAGGTGCTGGCCTGGGCCCACGCCTCCAAGCTCACCTGCCACCCCGGTCTAGCCCGCACCATGGCTTTCCTCCGCCGTCGGTTCTGGT
>JACXGI010017041.1:0-15049 GCA_016801175.1 Esox masquinongy
GTCTTCAATATTGAACCTTTTCACAATATTCTAATTTTCTGAGATACTGAATTTGGGGTTTTCATTAGTTGTCAGTTATAATCATCAAAATTAAAAGGAATAAACACTTGAAATATATCAGTCTGTGTGGAATGAATGTATACTTTATACAGGTTTCACTTTTTGAATGGAATTACTGAAATAAATCAACTTTTTGATGATATTCTAATTATATGACCAGCACCTGTACATCTCACTTTGTCCTGTTTCATGTGAGTATGTATTGCTGTGGTGTTTTGTTTGGTGTTGTCTAGTCAATTGTTTGCTGTTTGCTGTTTAGTCCTTGTTCAACCTGTGTGTTTTGTTTGTCCCTGTGTCCCAGGGAAAAGGGGTTTTATAGCAAGTCGTCCTTGGGCATACACAACCCGTAGGAAAACTTTATCTAAAAACACTAGTTACGACTGAGCGGACCACCCACTGTATTTTTGTATTGGTTAGTAGTCAGCTAAGCGGTTCTTGAGGCAGGCAAGTTCAGTTTAGGGGTGTTTGGCCTATATTATTTAATTTCTTGGGTCCAGCTCAACCCTTTTTCCCTAACCCCTTTACCGTGTGTTTATAATAAATGTTTGCTGTTTGACGGTAGCTTTGGTTGTCTGTGTCGTTTGTTCTCACTGTTTCTGTACACTACACCACTTTGCATGAGTTTTATGTTACGGGTCTCTGTACCATCCACCCTAGACTGCTAGAGCCACAGGGTTTGTAAAAGTCACCAAGAAAACAATTGCTAACACACTACGCCGTGAAGGACTGAAATCCTGCAGCGCCCGCAAGGTCCCCCTGCTCAAGAAAGCACATGTACAGGCCCATCTGAAGTTTGCCAATGAACATCTGAATGATTCAGAGGAGAACCGGGTGAAAGTGTTGTGGTCAGATGAGACCAAAATCGAGCTCTTTGGCATCAACTCAACTCGCCGTGTTTGGAGGAGGAATGCTGCCTATGACCCCAAGAACACCATCCCCACCGTCAAACATGGAGGTGGAAACATTATGCTTTTGGGGTGTTTTTCTGCTAAGGGGACAGGACAACTTCACTGCATCAAAGGGACGATGGACGGGGCCATGTACCGTCTAATCTTGGGTGAAAACCTCCTTCCCTCAGCCAGGGCATTGAGAATGGGTATTCCAGAATGACAATGACCCAAAACACACAGCCAAGGCAACAAAGGCTCAAGAAGAAGCACATTAAGGTCCTGGAGTGGCCTACCCAGTCTCCAGACCTTAATCCCATAGAAAATCTGTGGAGGGAGCTGAAGGTTTGAGTTGCCAAACGTCAGCCTCGAAACCTTAATGACCTGGAGAAGATCTGCAAAGAGGAGTGAGACAAAATCCCTCCTGAGATGTGTGCAAACCTGGTGGCCAACTACAAGAAACGTCTGACCTCTGTGATTGCCAACAAGGGTTTTGCCACCAAATACTAAGTCATGTTTTGCAGAGGGGTCGAATAATTATTTCACTCATTAAAATGCAAATCAATTTATAACATTTTTGACATGCATTTTTCTGGATTTTTTTGTTGTTATTCTGTCTCTCACTGTTCAAATAAACCTGCCATTAAAATTATAGACTGATCATTTCTTTGTCAGTGGGCAAACGTACAAAATCAGCAGGGGATCAAATACTTTTTTCCCTCACTGTATATGTTAACCACCCATATACACATATTAGCAATCCACAGATTTTAGTAATTCGCTAATTCAGTAGCCTTATTTGATGAAAGGAAGAGTAGCCTGTGTGAAACAGACAATTATTTTTGGGCACACACAAACCCACCACAAAGCAAACATTCAGACACGAAACAAAAAACAACCAAACATATGACAAAGCCAATTATAGCATGTGACAGCATTGTAGCAAAGAGACAGGGAGCGAGTCGGAGACTGAGAGGGATTAGCAAAAGAGGCCAGATGGCAGAAGGAGGGAGTTCAGATGGAGTCGTCGGCAGCCAGGACCCGAGGAGGACTGAGCAGATGGGAGGATGAACAGATCATAAAACCAAATTACTGGTGTTATTATTATTGTAATAACCAGAGTAATGATACTAATGATTAATGTTACTATGTCAAATGGAAGCAGTCAAGAGGACTGGTGCTCCGTTCAGCGCTTAGTTAAGCTCTAAGGCAATTTTTATGTTTGATCATCGTTGTGTACTCAGAAAAATGCACATGCAGTGTGGGAAAACAATATTGATTTGGGTGTGTAATAATTATTATAGTAACATCAGTAGAATATGTTAGTCTGTATAAAGCCATATAATTTTATGTTAACTTTTAAATGTAGAGATGGCTGTTAGTTCTCTCAGAAAATTAATGCTACATCTGAGTTTAAAATTTTAGCATGTAAAAACCATCATACAACACAATATTTCAATTTTGTGGATATTGCTGTTGGAAGTTTATGATGTGATATATCTTACATAATTAACATGAAATCCCTGTCCTTTAAATATGATGTGTACATTCTGAGTGAACTCCTAAGGTTCAAGTACGCTACCTGATTTCTTTCAGATCTACTGGCTTTACTCATCGGAGAACCTCTCACATTTGCAGACTCAGTCATTCCAAATCATAGTAAACTAATAATTAGTATTATACATTAATCTGGCAGGACCTACAGTATGTGACTATATAAAAATTATAGACAGAATATGTCTATATTTGCAGTGTGTTCATGTGTCAGTCATCATGGCAAATGAGAAAAATTTGATTTGATAAATTGGATAGATTTTTCAGAAAGATCGTCAGGTAACAAGATTGAATGTGATTTTAAACAGCCCAAACCAAATAGCTCATGGTAGTTTGTGATGAATTGTGAGGTAGGCCTACAGTAAGTGAAGAGAACCATGTTAGTTTTGAGTCGGCCATCGGCTGAAAATGGGACCTGCCTCATCTGCTCTGAGCACTGCTCAAATTTTCCGATAATAGCTGATGTTGGCCGAATTAAAAAAATATTTAAATGTTAATAATTTATCAGACGCCCTTACAGGAACAATTAAGGGTAAGTGCCTTAATTGCCAATTAGAGTTTTTTGCCGCCCACGATTTTTGACGTTTCAAATGTATCGAGATAAGTGCCCCTGTTACATGAGTGCTTATGAGAGCCATCAGACAAACATGTTGAATGTGCTTATATTTTATAGGTTGTGGCATTATGCTTTCTTCCCGATAAGCTGCGTTTTTAAGCGATTTGGGAAAATTACGATGCCTGTAGATAGGGGTAAAATCGTAATGTCAAACTGGCCTTAGACCTAATTCTGTTACCTACAATTGACAGCTAAAGATTTTTAGCATCTTAGTAATGGAAGATAGTAGATGGGAAGTAGGTGTCAGTCAAAGCATCGTTTCCCAGTGTAATCCTTTTAGGGATATGGCCCTTTTGGGGCTTACCAGACCCATTTGCACTAAACAGCTTGCTAGCTCTGATTATACTTTCTGATCTGCCCACTTGATTTGAACTGCTTAAAATGATGTAGTAGTGTGTCTGTGTGTGTGTGACTGTGCATAATCTGATATATCTAGTAAAGAATCAGTATTTCTTTAGTAATCTGTTACTGTCTATCTGTCTGTGTATGTATGTGTTTCTGACTTAACTATATAACCCAAACAGTGGTTGAATCAGACAAAGTTGGCTAATGGGAAATGTTTCCTTACCCTATTTTGAAAGAGAAAATTGTTGGTTTAAGTGTTTTGTTTAGGGCAAATCAGATTTTGGGTTATAATTAGGGTTAGGCATTACTGGTTTGGGTTAAGGTTCAACAATGGGGCTAGGTGAAGGTGTGTGTGTGTGTGCGTGTGGGTGCAGTGTCCATTACGCCATCAGTGTCCATTATGCATATTAAAATATTTGTCATGTGATTACATTCTCTGACTGCGTTGTTCAGCATTACAATCGGCATGGGGACACCCTCCTATGTTGATGAATAATGCAACAAGTTCATAATACACCCAAGAACATACCTTGCGTGAATACAAGGAGGTCAATCTGATATCTTTGATGAAAATGTTGCAGAATAAAGTATCATGAATAATTGAAGAGGTTTTTGAAAAATGCATCATTACTCTGCCGATTTGAAGGTCACTTCCTGTTGGGCACACATGCCGGTGAAGGGGAAATTTAGTTAAAACATTAATTTCATGATGGAAAGAAGTGATCGATGATGAAGGAGAACAATAATGGAGATTTGGGCACAGATTCTTGGGGACAAGGATGCTGGATGGTAGTGAATGAGGATGCAATTCATCCGTTTGCTTCTGTTTACCTCGTTACATTCTAGCTTGGTAAGAACTGGGTAATAATATGATAGTAATAACAATATTTTTTTACTTTGTTACCATTTATAGCTGCCATGTTGTTTCCCCCAAATTATTTCCTGAGAGCCCTACCAACCCATGGTTGAGAACTGGAAATAGAGATGGTAGTTTATATAAAATAACACTGAATCAATACGTGAACATGAATCACTACTGCATGTTTCTGTTTTGAAAGAGTTAATTTCCTTATTCACAAGTGTTATTTATTTGCTGAATTATCCTGATCCTGGTGACCCATCACAGAGACATATGTGACAACACCGCTAGCAGGAAGGAACAGCCAATGAATAATACTTGTGAAGCGTAACATTGACTACTGTGAATATGGATATAACTCTGCACTGACATACGCCAGACGGGATCAATATATTTGATGGTGGATTTTGTTATGAAATAGAAGTTTAGTGTCAGGTCCTGGCTGGGGTACCTCTAGGCATCTCTATGTAACCGGGGGGCCACAGTCAGGGCCTGACTGCAGGGGTGCCTCTAGGTGGCAATTTTTGCCTTTTGCGTTGTGGATCATTGTGCCAGTCGTGCTACAGTTCGCGGTGTGCCGCTGTTGTTGATTTTGTTAATGTTGGAAAAAATGAAAGGATTTTACCCTCTCGCTCTGCTCCACGTGTCCTGCCTACCTACCACCGTGATATTTAGTGTCACTTTACCAGGACAAATTGTATGTCACAGTGATGTTTGTTATAGGCAAGGGATAGAATTGTAGAGAATCAAGCCATCATGCATTTGTCAGGAGCTCTCAAAAGCTTTCACCACTCTTGGACTTTTCCACATTTTATAGTGTTCCAACATCAAAATGGAGTTGTGGCCAGTAAAAAAAATTCCATATTGTCAAAGTAAAAAACATATCTACAAATTGTTCGAAATTAATTACAAATACAAAACAGAAAATAAATGATTGCGCCATAGCAAAGGGTGAAAAATGTTCACCCTTTGCTATGACACACCTGTAGCCAGGCATGAACATCTCAGATGTTCCTGTCTCCATCATATGTAATGTTATCGGGGAAGTTTAAGGCACCTACCACTGTAGCCAGCTTTCTTGGATGTGAAAACTTGAAATAGAATGATAGAATATTGCAGCAAATTTGCTAAAATGTAAATAAGGATGATTCCTTTTAAAAACAGAGTTACAGTCACTGATGAGTCCCTTTAATGCCCTCATTTTAATATTAATTGCAAGTTATCTAGAGCAAATACCCTATAAGTTAATTACTTTATAATATGATCAATAAAAATAATTAGTATGATAATTTAGATCTTTTTAGTTATTGATTACTTTTCAGAGTCCAGATCAGAGCTGCGTAATTAAAACAAATTCAAATAAACATCATCAGAAAGAATTAACCTCGTAAAAAATATTGGAATTGGTCTTGGCACCCACTAATCTCTATTCTTTTAAGAAATCATTAGCATTGGAATTTAGTTAGTCTCTAGCGAAGTGAGACACGAGAAGATTACCAAGTAATAAATTACAAAAGAGGGGAGGGCATTCTAAAAAAGCTAATCTATGTCCAGGTGGTTACCATTATAAAATGTAATATTCTTGAGATCGCTTGTGTTTATTGCAAATAATATTCATGTCTCAGCTTGTTTACAAGTTTGCAGGGTGCATGGGGACAGAGAGAAAGAACCGGAGTGTGGCCCATATAGTCGTCTCCAATGGATTTGTAGAGATTCAGGGGGCAATCACTGTTGAGTAACATTGTGGAAGTAAAGCACTGAATTTTTACCATACCAGAAAGACCTACTCATTCAGGGGTTATTTCTTTATTTTTATTATTTTCCACCTTACAGAATAATAGAGAAGACATCAAAAATATAAAATAACACATATGGAATCATTTAGGAACAAAAAAAATTGTTAAAAACAAATAAAAATACATTTACATTTTTGATCCATCCAAGTAACCACCCATTGTCTTTTTTATGCTTTGCATATTTTGCATTCTCTCAACCAGCTTCATGAGGTGGTTTTAACATAGGCATGACATGGTGAATCAAGCAATTACATTTTACATTTATGTAATTAAATAAAAAAGTGTATGTTTTTTTTACATCAGCAGTTGTCATTAAGTGCTTTATACAGATACCCAGCCTAAAACCCCAAAGAGCAAGTGACAACAAGAATTGAATGCTAAGTGGGAAGGAGAACCTCCCTTGCAGGGTTGGAAAGTAGCATTTCAAATAAACACACCTAAATAACAACAAAAAATGTATGTATAATAAGTCTATTTACAGCTATGGCTAAATGCATCAAAGTCGTATTAGAAAGTTCATGAAAATGTTAGTGAAGATCATAAAGTAATCATTGAGTATAGAAAAGCCATGTATTGCTTTCAATTGTGTTAACATGTCCTATGAAGATTGAGCATTCCTGACAGTATATTTAATTTAAATCAAATCCAATCAAAGTATCTTTAATATGAGTGGTCATAAATAAGCTATTCAAAGCTAGAGTCAAATTTGTTGGAATGTGCCAGCTGCTGAATAGAGGACATTGCAGTGCTTACATTCGTACCTCCGTAACAACAAAGGAAGTGTGAATGGGACTTTATCATGGCAGATATGGCACGGACCTGCAGGCATTCGTCAACAGACAGGGGTTTGAGAAATGCTGAAGTTTCTGACTATTGACAAAAGCCCTCAATTTGCTTGCTAAAAACCATGTGTTAACTATGCTGTTCATTTTCACATCAACCCAACATTAGCCTAAATCTTTACAGTAGGTTAGCAAGGCCATAGACAGTTGCATTTATTTCAACTAATTGTGCTTCAGGTAGTGCCAAGATGTGGAATGAACTCGAATGTGCATAAGCATCCAGAGTTGTTGCATATATTTCAAGTGAGTAGCCTACTAACAGTGACCTGAATGCACTACTGCTCTGATGTTCACCTGCTAATGTTAAGAGAGCAAAGCAGAGTTGGAAGGGAGCATAAACACTTACATTTAATTTTGGTTAATTACATTGTCCCTAACAGATGATTTGCCTCAAAGTATATGCATAGCACGCTGCAGTTAGCAGTGAGCAGGGCATGTTTAGTTAGCGATGATGGCATGACCATATGCAATTTGTGAGACAACTTTCTGTCTGTAGGGGAAGCTAGTAAATATAAGGTCAAGTGCATTTCCAGCATTGTAAGTTGGAGGGGATTGGGAAAGGGTGAGATCATAATAGGTAAAATGTGGACAGAAAGGGGTGGAAATAAATTGATTGAAGGCAGACAGGAGTTTGAGAATTGAGCCATTGTCAAGAATCTAGCTTATTAATGTTTCAAGTTAATAGAAAGGGAAAGCTGGTACCCTTTTTCCAGCCAAAACATGTTGAAGGTGCCGCTGTAATAGGCAACTCATTCTCCTTCAAGGGTCAGCTGTGGCAAGAGTGCACAAGGCTCTCATTTATTACTTCTGTTTCAAGAATTAATAGAAAGGGTATACTTCCACAACAGGTGTTTCAAACAGGTGGCCACAGTGGCCAAATCTTTATATACAATGCCCTCCATACAGTGGCTCTCATGAGACCAAAATATAGCTTTTTGGCCACAATGCTAAGCACTATTAGGCTTTCTCCAAAGCCTAACACAGCACATCATCCTGAGAATGCATGGTGGTGGCAGCATCATTCTGTGGGCAAAATTGATACAGAGAAATCCTGGAAAACCTGCTGAAGCCTCCAAGAGACCTGACACTTGGGAGAAGATTTAACTTCCAGCAGGATAATGACCCCAAACATACAGCCAAAACCACACTGGAGTGACTTCAAAACAGAAAAGTTCCTGGAGTAACTCAGTCCCTCAATCAATGTGGGAAATAAAAAGATTGCTGTTCGTAAAACCTCCCCATCCAACTTGATGGAGCTTGAGCAATTTTGTAAAGAAGGATGGGCAAACTATGTTGGGTCTAGATGTGCAAAGCTTGTAGAGACTTATCAAAATAGATTTACAGATGTTATTGCTGCCAAAGTTGCCTTTACCAAATATTGACTAAAGGGGGTGAATACTTACGCAAACAATTATTTTCTGTTTTGTATTTGTAATTAATTTAGAAATATTTGTAGATTTTATTTTTCACTTTGACATTATGGACATTTTTGTGTTGATCAGTTTACTCCTAAATAAATCAATTTTGAATTTCTAATAAAACAATTACTATGATGTTAAAGTATAAATTCTTCTTTTAGTTAAATTGTGCTTATTTTTTACCTTTATTCATACAGAGTAATCAACTTAGACCAAGGTCTCTTTTACTGCAGAGCCCTGTATTACAACAATAAAAACACATACAAAATGGAAATAAATCATAAATTTAGAAAAAACAATCACAATTGACAATAAAATGTGAATTAATGAGAAATTGTATTTGTCATTTAGGCAATAAAACATTTAACTTAAAATCAGTTGTGGGGCAAAATATTCAAAAGCAGCTTTACCCAGTTCTGAATAGGCCGATATTATATCCAGCATTATCCAGTCTTGACTGTGTTTAGTAACTGTTGTTCATCAACTAAATTGATCTTTTAGATAGTTAGGAAGTTTTTGCATGACTGCCTTATATAAAAACATCAACCAATGTCGGGCCCTTCTAGACTCCCAACCAACTGAAGCATATATTTAACTGACAGTAATGAGTCCGGAAATTTGCCATGGTCAGAAAACGTAAGGCCAAATGACAGACTGCATCTAGAGGTATGAGTACAAAATCTAAAGCATGCATATAGTATACCACCATAATCTAGTAGTGACATAAAAGTTGCTTGCACAATATCTTTTCTATGTTGATGTGACAGACATGATTTATTCCTATAAAAGAAACCGAAGATCAGTTATGACCTACAGTTGAATGTGAATCCCATAAGAAGTAAAAGACGTGTTTTGCCTGCTCACTCATGTTTTCTTTACAAATGGTACATATATTACCAATTTTCCAAGAGTATGCATACTTTTGAGCACAACTGTACCTTTCTTGGTGGACAAAATATCAATACAAATTCCTTAGGAATACAGATCGATGCAAGGGGATTGAAAGGGGATTTTTTGTAAAAGGACAATGTGTCCACCTTCTCTCATCTTCTCTAAAGACATTGTACCCACCAAGTGCAATATCTGCATCATATATGTTCATAGATAACCAAATTTCAGATAAAAGAAATTAGTCTGGATTAGATCAAGATACCAAAATCTTAATAATATCAATTTTCGACAATAAACTCACATTTAGGTTTAAAAAACCAAGACCCTTACAGTTTTTGAATGTATGTGGATTCCTAAATGTATTTCTTAAGATACTTTTGTAAAGTGGGGAGAAATTCAATAGTCAGATATAATACTACTGATTGCATAGGTTGAGCTGACATCATTTTTTGTACAAAATAAGGCTACATCATTTACATATTCCCTCTCCTCATCTAAGGCAGAGATACAGTAGTGCAATGGGACTGCAAGTTAAGACAGTGATGGTGGTTTGGCCAGTCTGTTCCCTAACTCTTAAGGCTGTCTTTGTAGTGTTGAGATAAAATCCGGTTGAAAGGCAAAGATATGTTTTTTTTTTTTTTTTAAATAAGTCCTATCATTAGCATTTGTTTTTTTTAGAGAAATGTCTACTTTTTAACATTTAAGCACAAAATATGTTTTACTTCTATGTGACAGTGATGTCATTAAGGTAATTTATAACTAATCCAATATTCGATTTAACATGTTCTCTATACTAAAAAAGTAAGTACATCCCGTGGAAAGTTATATTTTTTCTTTTTTACATTGAGCTAAATTATTAATCTAATGTTCTACCACTTTCTTTGATAAAGGTTACCCAATTTAACAATCAGAGAAAAAAAATAACTTTGAAACAATGTAAGGAATTAAAATAAACAAAAATCCAATTTCCTTATTAAGTTAGTACAGTAAATCTCTACCTTGTCTCAGCAAGCGAGTGAAGGCCACTGACTTTTGCGAGCAAGGTAGATTGTATCCCTGACATCCAGCTGGTTAACACTAATAATGTTGTACTACCATTTAATTTTTCCTGTAAACTACTATCCTACTTGAAAAAAGTATTGCATTTTAAAAAAGTGAGCCACGTTAGCTACCTCTGGTAAAATAGTAATAGTAACAGCTGCTGTGCAACGTTTCCACTGATGCACTGGTCACTCACACCATCGTTATGAATCCCAGAGGCATTCACTTTACTCAACTGGCATGCCACATTGCATATCCCTCACCAAGTAATATACACAGCCGCATTTGACACACTTTAACTAGCTCCAGCTTTAACTGGCTGGTGTTATATTTTCAACCAGATAACTTATGACAACAAAAGTTAACTATCGGATGAAAAGTCTTGAGTGTATGATGTTACTATGACATTAGCTGTGTCACTTTTGGCCATGACAGCAGACAACACATGGGTAAAGATTAAAACTACTGGAACAATATGGTCTGGACAGATGAGTCAAAGGTGGAGTGGATTGTCCGCAATGCCAGACGCCATGTTTGGTGAAAATGAAACAGACTTTGAACAGTTTAACCTCAGCTTTTTTGGATTGGGGCTACTTTGTTACACTTAGGGCCTAGTCATTTTTAAGTCTACCATGGGTGTATTCCTTTCTCATGTGACTATAATACTGTTCGTTGCATCTGCTAAAGAAATGTATTGTCTGAAGGAAAACAATGGAGCTTAAAGAAGAGTGCTATATGTATGAGCCTAGGAGGAGAGCGTACCCTAGCAAAACAGCATTTATGTGGTTGGATTTGTTTGTAAGGTACAGTAGCCAGCTAATATTGTGAATCTATATAAGCTCATGAAATAGTTATTTACGTTGGAAAATTGCTTCAACAATCTGCTGTATCAAACTTGGTAATAGACATGCTTATCGTTCAAGGCTTCAATAAACCAGTACTGTAGCTGTGCAAAGTAGGAGATTTGAAAGATTCATTCAAGGCTTTGTGAAACCTAATAGTTTAATGATACTTAATTAGAAAATGTCTATGTTCCCTGTTCTTCCATATATCATTTATACCTGCATGCTCTGACTTTAGATTGATTAGGAAGGTTAGGAAAAGTGGTGGCTTGCAAATATGAACTGTCATTAACACACCCTCCATCAATCAAGAAAAACAAAATACCTCTCAAATGAGGAAAGACAAGGACCTTTTTCCATGATCAGAGTGGGTATAAGCCACACGCTCTCTTTTGGCTGATACCCATAGAAAGTACCTCAAACATTTTAAATATGAAACATTAAACAGAGTGTTGGAATGATGGTTTCCCTTTGTGAGACTGCCCTTTTAATCTATAATGAACAATTGCACATTAGAGCCTAATAGTCTCTAATTGATGTTAATTTGGCTCCCTCTAGGGAATTTAACATTTAGCAGCTTAAACCACTGTGGTAAATTAAAATGATATGAATAATTGTTTTGAATGTAATTATTTGATATAATCTTACACTAAAAAGAGCAACTATGTACATTTGTTATTAAACAATTTGCTATCAGTGATGTTAAATTTGCCTAATTTCAAGATATTTATATCTATAATCCTATAGCCACATTAGGTCATATTAAATTGTAAATGGGTCTACACTAACAGGACCGTCTAACAAAGTTAATTGCAAAATCAAATCATAGTTCTTTTGATTATCTACATGAAGAAACCATGAATTGATCATTGAAAAACTAAATGCACACACTTGACGTACAGAAGAAAGGTTCAGTAATGAGATGAGCTGTGCAGATATAGTTGATAAATCACACAATCAATAGTAAGGGTTACATAGAAGTACATATGGTGGTTTACATGAATCAAACATAGTGAGGGCGCAGCGGTAAAGTCACTACCTCACAGTTAGCTGCATCACTGGGAGACCATGGTTTGATTCCCGTTTGCAAATAAGCCCAGGGGTCCAGCGGAAGGCTATGCAATTGGCCGGCATGATCCAGGTTTTGAAGGATGTGTAATTAAATACAGCTGCCTTGCCCCATCGTGCTTTAGTGACTCCTCTAGTGGCTGAATCTAGGTAGAAGGCCATAGACTGTGTTCCCTTCCTGCTCACAGGAATTCTGGTTTACACTTCCTGGCTGAGCAAGCAGCGTGATAACAACCAGGGGCCGTATTCACAAAACATTTTGTCTTACCACTAGGAGGACTCCCAGACAGCGGTAAACGTTCTAAGCTTAGAGTTTCCTCTTAAAACCTATTCACAAAGCTGCTAAGACCAACTTTTACTAAGGAATGGGGAGTAATCTTAATCTAAGAGAAAGAGCTGGTTTTAGCTCCAAAATCTTTGTGAAATACACAAATGTAGGAATCCTACATGCCCATTGTTTTTAAGAGTTTCTCCTAAATCAGCAAGTTAGGTGCTACTTTTAGCTTTAAGATAATTTGTGAATACCCCTTCTGCCCAAATTTCAAATGACAACACATCTCCACATCGACCATTTTAAATTGCAACATCGACCAAAATAATCTTGTTCAAGTAGTTACATGGACCTTGAGGGGGGACACATTAATGTAAGTCCTTGCAAGAATCAAGTCATAATGAATTCTAAAATGTTGGCTTATGTGACTTATACTTATGCACTACATGTATAATGCATTTGCTAAAGTAGCATCCTTGAAAGGCAGACAGATGATTAAGTTCAGGACAAAGGAAATTCTGAGTAGTCCTTTGCCTTTATGTTAATGCACTCAAAAGGGTAGTTAATCTAGAATGTAATGTTATAAGTAGGGCCTACACATGACTGGAACTTGGTGAAATCAACATAAAGTCCAACATATAGTCAAAAAAACTTCATGTGTATTCAATATTTTTTTAATATTATAAATAAATATAATAAAGTAGAGCAGTGTTATGAAGTAGAATACTGACACACACAGAAAAGGTTTTCATCAGTTTGATCAAAGCATGACTAATTTAAATGTAAACCAATAACACTTTATGTTGTAAGTTAACACCTGAATGGACAAACCAATAACACTATAGGTTCTAAGTTAACATCTGAATGGGCAAACCAGTAATGACAGTGCAGGGATTCAAAGATGGAAGCAGAAAGATGCACACACAAGCGTAAATGCACACACTGACACCCACTCAGTTGTTTTTACTTTCCCCAAATTGTCTGGAAAACTTGCAGATTAGGCACCAAATGAAATCTTAGTGTTTCCCCCTGCGAATTGGATGATGATTATTAATCTCATTCCCCATAAATCACTCTGAGAGGAAGTAAATCATTATACAATTGGCTTAAACTATCCTCTCCTCAAAGTCAACCTCAACATGCACTGGAAGCGTCTTCTAGCAGATGGCCAGAAAACATAATTTAGATGTCATCCTAGGATTGAGGCACATTTGTGAAGAGTCTTTAGAGCCTACATTATTGCCCCTTCTATTGGAAGGGTAAAAAGAAAGGCCACGTCTTTTAGTCCTCAAAGTCTTTTGATTCAAACATGATTGAAACTTCAGGCATAGTAGTTATCGTTCATTATGTTATAAACTTTGGTTTCATGTGTGGATTGTTTTAATATTCGCATTTCTTATACAACCCATTTCCAATGGACACTGCGTAAAATGTAAATGAAAGCAGAATGCAATTTTGTGCAAATCATAAATCCCTATATTCAATTGAAAATAGTACAAAGACAACATAACAAATGTTGAAACTGAGAAATTTTATTGTTTCTTGAATAATATATGCCCAATAATATATGAATTTGATGCCAGCAACACATTTCAAAAAAGTTGGGACAGAGGCAACAAAAGACTGGAAAAGTAATCCTAAAAAACTAAACCTGGTGGAATATCACACAAAATTAGGTCAATTGGCAACGGGGAATTAGGATGGGGAGGGGTTCACAAAGACTGGGTGGGCACAGTTCAAAAGCCAGCACTTGTAATGGTATGGGGGTGCATTTGTGCATGTGGCATGGGTGACTTGCACATCTGTGAAGGCACCATTAATGCTGAACAATATATACAGGTTTTGGGGCAACATATGCTGCCATCCAGACTATGTCTTTTTCAGGGAAGGCCTGATAATACCAAATCACATTCTGATAATGCCAAACATATTACTACAGCATGGCTCCGTAGTAAAAGTGTCCGAGTGCTAAACTGGCCTGCCTGAACTCCAGACCGGTCCCCCATTGAAAAAATTTGGTGCGAATGAAACATACTACAAAGGAGACCCCAAACTGTTGAGTAGCTGAAATCCTATAACAAGCAAGAGTGGGGAAACATTTCACTTTCAAAACTACAGCAATTGGTCTCCTTAGTTCCCAAACACTTACAGAGTATTGTTAAAAGAAGAGGTGACGCAACACAGTGGTAAACATGCCCCTGTCCCAACTTTATTGAAATGAGTAGCTGGTGTTAGAAATCAGCCGTTGCGTGTAGTGGTTGAAATAATGATCACGTACCCAGCTGTCAAGGGAGAGAGTAATTCAATTATTTATTGCAGCATTTGATAGTTCATGATGTTACAGTTATATGTCGTGGAGTTCCGCCCCCTAGAGGGGCTTTAGCTCCTAGTGGTTTACCCTGGCCGCGTCCGCGGCCGTACTGAAAACTCATTATGCAAGATGCGTCAGCCAATCAGGGCACGCCTGCCCCTATATATGACCCGTGAGCCCAGAGAACGTCCTCCCTTTTTATTCAGCAAACGCTTGCTGAGTGCTATACTGATTACTCTACTTCAGCC
>JACXGI010017042.1:0-15047 GCA_016801175.1 Esox masquinongy
GGGGGGGGGGGGGGGGGGGGGGGGGGGGGGGGGGGGGGGGGGGGGGGGGGGGGGGGGGGGTGTAAAGTATATAAAGACATGTGGACGTCTCCACACGGATCATTGCCGCTCCACGGTGCTTTATTTCTGCACCCACGAACACGACGGGAGTATTCGTCAGGTCTGACAGGTCTGACAATGTCTTTTAGGGTTTGACTAAAGCGCCAGGGAGCAGCTACGTTCTGTTAAATTAAACTGGTCTACATCTAATGGAATCTTAGCAAGTGCAACTCTCCTTAAACCAGTATGATGTGTTATTTCATTTTGAACATGTGTGTGCGTGTGCGTGGGTACCTTCTCATCGTGGATCCCGGACAGCTGTTGAAAGGTTTTCTCTCCGACCATTACCGCGGCCAGGTTAGCTGTATAACTGGATAACACCAGCAGACAGAAGATGGCCCAGAGGTTCATCAGGAACCTGCCAGTCCAACATTTAGGAGTCTGGAAAGGAGGGAGAAATAGAGGGGGGAAAGGAAGAGAAAGGGGGACAGTGAAAAAGAAACGGGAGGGAGGAATTTTTGATGATTTATGATTAATCAATCCTTCTCTCTATCCCATGTATCCCAGCCTCTGTCTTCCTCCCTCCCTGTCCCTCCCTTTTTACCTTAGTAGCGACAGAGCGCCCGAACAGGATGGCGTAACATAGATTGAGGGCTGACGAATAAGAGAAGACACTGAGTCTGTTCCGGCCGTGTGGTGTCATACCTAGAATCAACAAACAGAACACAGGAGTAGTCCTTTATGTGCCTGAGTGTGTGTTTGTGTGTTTACAGTATTATTGTGTTTCACATCAACACAATAAAGGGAGTTGTCCAGGTTCCAACCACCCACTGTTATTTATTTTGACAATGACATGGATGTACAGTGCTGTGAGAAACAGCATAGCCTTTCACACAATCTATTCTTCCTTATTTTGTTGCTGAATGTTTTCAGGTCTTCCACCCAAACCTAATATTACATAAAGGAAACCTGACAGAACGAACAACACAAGATATTTATAGTTCTGTAATTTATTTAATGGTTATTTAATGGTGATGGTAGCGTGATATTTTCAGGGCGCCTTGCAGCCTCAGGAACTGAAAGAATTGCCATCATTGAAGGAACTATAAAGTCTGTTTCAGGGAATTCTGTTGGAGAATGTCAGGTCATCAATCGGCTCAGGCAGCAAGACAGCGATCTGAGACACACAACCAAGACTACATGAGAATGGCTGCAAAGCAAAACATTTACATTTTTAGAAACCTAATTGAGATGTTTTGACAAAAACCTGTGTTATATGTTCACTCAGGCTCCAGTCATGTAATATTTTGTTGAAGATCTGAAAACTTTTAGTGACGAAAATATTCAAAAATAGAGAAAGTCATACAGGGGACAAATAGTTTTTAACGGCCCTCTAAGCTCATTGCAGTACCCAGCGATTTAGGTCACAAACGACTAATGTGACAGACTCTGGATGATGAAAGAGGCATAAATGGCCTGTTCATTTTCTCACCAAAAGGACTGTTCCACTCATAGATGGTGAGGAAGAGTGCGGTGAGATGAAGCGTGACGAAGATGCCGACCCACATGGACCAATGAAGCGGCCACATAAAGGCACCAATAGGGGCTGCTGTGTCTTGGCTGCGCACCTGATAGTCAAAACACACACACACGAAACACACACACACACATTATTACTGTGTATCACTCAAGCTAGTTAAATAGGTTCACCACCCGTTCAGTTTGATATATATGACAGGCAGACAAGTGTCAAGGGATTCCGTTACTCTTTGATTTAGTGCAAGAACAGGTAAAACCTTGATCGGTCTGATTGTCGGATGCTATTCAAGCATGTCGGTTTTACAGAGAAAGGCAAGCCAAACAAAAATCATCCAGCCAGCGGCAGTCCAGTCACTGATGAGAGAGGTGAGGGAGGTTGAAGGAGAAAGTCAAGAATCTAACAAGCTAACAAACAGGGAAGCCACGTCGCAGTTCTACACTGGCATGCAGAATAGCATCGTCGGAACACAGCTCGTCTGTCCTTGTCACAGACGGCCATTGCAGCAGTCGTCCACACCACGTTCCACTCTTATCGGCAAAACATAATAAGGGAAGAGGAGCTGGCAAGTGGTCACTAACACTGGACAGTTTAGGAGTGGATAAACATCGCCTGCCTGGTCCGACGAATCGCAACTCTCGCACGCTCCTCCTCAGACCCCAACCCACCCGAGCCTCTCAGGGATGAGCTGGAACAGGCTGTTCGCAACATGAATGTTCCGCCTAGCACTCTGCAGCAGCTACACAGACCAACCTCCCTGTGGAATGGTTCTGACACCTTGTAGAATCCACGCCCTGCAGAATTTGTGCTGTTCTGGTGGCGAAAGGGGTCTAACCCCGTACATTGTTGTACCAAATGAACTGGCCACTGATTGTGGAAATGTACACAAAGGCAAACACACACACAGAGGTGATTAGTAAGGAGTTATATTTTTGGAGTAACTTTTGTTGTTACTCTGAGTTGTACTTCTACCAAGTATTTAAAGGAACTAAATGCCTTTACAATGTCACGTTATCAAATCACTTCAGTTACGATTATATACATAGCTTTTTATATACACATCCACAGTGTGCTTTTCACTAGTCCCTATTCTGCCTTGTTGTGCCAAAGCACCGTGAACCACGGAATATTGAAGCATGTGATTGGTCTAGTTACGTAAGGAATCAAGGGGGTTGGAAGCACGTTTTAAAGAAATGCCCCTCAACATTCCAGTGAAGCAGAAGAACTCAGCTGAATAGATGTGGTATAAAAGGTCAACGGAACACATACCATGCACTCCTAACTTATTTAAATCATTTATTTTTTGAAGGCTTTTATTGACTGTGGGAATCCGAGGGAAGTGACAGAAATGAAGGGTAGACCACAGCCAAGTCCCCTCCCGTAGTTTCTAGAGAGGGCTACTTTCATTTTAGTGAATTAGAATCTAAGCCACAGTACTTCTACTTAAGTACTGGTTTTCAGTACTCCATACATCCTTGCACACACACGCACACACGCGCACACACACACGCACACACACACACACACACACATACCACTCTCCCTCACCAGTATCCCCAGAGAGGTAGAGTAGAAAGGAGAAGTGAAGTCTATCACTCTGCTCCTGGCTGAGTTGATGGAGAATGATGTCACTGCCATGTCTGCTGTCCCACTCAGCAGGTCTCCCACCTAATATGGAAATAGAAATACAGCGTGAAGAACACATCCATTTATGGATGCACTGTGCGAGATTTGCATATTGACCCTCCCCCCTCGCCCGTGTAGATTACAAACACTACATAGTTTGCTCATTTTGTGTGTATGTGAAAAAAACTACTTAATTATACTATGTAAAACGCTGTAAAAGACGTTCATTAACAAATCATGTTTTTTTCTTCAGAAATCCCATACGTAGCACAGCTATAATTAAAAAACAATAAACAGACAAACAAACAAGCAGAAAAACAGCCAGAGGGAATAGACAGACAGGCTGCTTGAGCGGACAGACAGACAGGCAGACAGGTACAGGGTGGATTAGGTAGTTACCAGGCCGGTCCACCGCCCACTGCTGCCCATTGCTCCATATTTCCCATCTCCCACAATGTAAAGGTCAAAGGTGAACTTCAGGTCCTCCGCCAGCTTCTCCAACAGGTCAATCACGTAACCATAGCAACACTTACGCAGGTCCTCTGTCGGGTCTGGGGTTGACGACCAGACATGGGAGGAGGGAAAAGAAGGATAAAATAACACTAAAAACAAACTAGACTATCTAGTGGAGGATATTGTTTCAATACTCACTATGGTCACTAGTGGTCATCATTATATAATATTACTATGGTCACTATCACTATGGTCACTATGGTCACTATCACTATGGTCACTGTGGTCACAATCACTATGGTCACTATCACTATGGTCACTAGTGGTCATCATTATATCAATACTCACTATGGACAGTAGTGGACATTATTATATTATATCAATACTCACTAAGGTCAGTAGTGGTCATTATTATATAATATCAATACTCACTATGGTCAGTAGTGGTCATTATTATATTATATCAATACTCACTATGGTCAGTAGTGGTCATTATTATATAATATCAATACTCACTATGGTCAGTAGTGGTCATTATTATATTATATCAATACTCACTATGGTCGGTGGTGGTGGTGGTCATGTTGCTTTGACGTAACTGATTGAACAGTGAATCCAGGAGGTCAGAGCGATTGGTTCTGGGGTCCAGACACAGCTGACCAGCAGGACACTGTCCGTCTTCATCCACCTCTCTGGTGAACACGAATGGGTGCTCCACCAGAGTAACCACCCTTAACCTCCGACCCTCTATCTTTAGCCCTGGCCTCCATCTCCCTCCAGGCTGGTTGGCTCCCTCTCTGTCTCCTCTCTGGACCCCGGACCCGGACCTCGCTCTGCCCCCCAGACCAAGCCCCAGGCCAGCCCCGACCCCCAGGCCCAGCCCCAGTACCCCCTCCTCTAGCTGGAGGCGGCCCGTGGTCCAGTGGGCCACAGTGACCCAGGACGGCTGGCCCAGAGGTCCTCTCTTCAGGCTCCACACATGGTACAGCTGGGAGGAGAGGACCTGTGAGAGAGCAGGCACCACACGGACTGACCCTGTAGCCCCATGAAAAGATGTGTTGGAGAGGAACCTGGAGAGCAGAGAGAGAAAGGGAGAGGGGGAGACAGGCAGAAAGAGACAGAAAGATAGGGAGAGAGAGAAATAGAGAGACAGGGAGAGAGAGAGAGACAGGGAGAGAGAGACAGGAAGAAAGAAAGACAGAGAGACAGGAAGAGAGAGACAGAGGGAGAAAGACAGAGAGACAGGTAGAGAGAGAGAGAGAGAGAGAGACAGAGAGCGAGAGACAGGGAGAGGGAGACGAACTTCTAATTATATAGTTTGAACATGTAGACAGGAACTAACCGCTAGGTTGTCCCTTCAGATTAGTTGGGTGTAATAATTGGTTGGCTGTTCCAGTCTTATTATTATAGGTAAATGGCATACAGAGAGGTCTGTCTATCAGCCCACACACACACAGACACACACAGACACACACACACACACACACAAACACTCTTGCACAGAACAGACACACACTCACGCAAACACAGTTTTATTATTACTCTAAGTTATTAAAGTTGAGTTCAGTGAAAGTGTTTCTGCGTAAATGTCTGCGACGCCATTACTATTCCTCTCATCCCCAGCACGTTGCTTTGCCACGGGACACATTAGGGTGAGCAATCAACTCTCACACAGAAATCTCCTCTGGGTATTTTCTCACTCTGAAAGATGCGCGGGGATCGTTGGGTGATGTCTGAATATTATCCACACACGGATTGTTGGGTTATGTCTGGGTCGTCGGTTTGTCATGTTAATGTGTTAATAGTTGGGTGACTTTCATCTGTTGATTGCTGGGTGACGTTCAGGTCATCTGTTGATTGTTGGGTGACGTTCAGGTCATCTTTGAATGGTTGGGTGATGTTCAGGTCATCTGTTGATTGTTGGGTGATGTTCAGGTCATCTGTTGATTGTTGGCTGATGTTTAGGTCATCTGTTGATTGTTGGGTGACTTTCAGGTTATCTGTTAAAGGGTGATGTTCAGGTCATCTGTTAAAGGGTGATGTTCAGGTCATCTGTTGATTGTTGGGTGATGTTCAGGTCATCTGTTAAAGGGTGATGTTCAGGTCATCTGTTAAAGGGTGATGTTCAGGTCATCTGTTGATTGTTGGGTGATGTACACGTCATCTGTTGATTGTTGGGTGATGTTAAGGCTATGTTTGAATTGTTGGGTGATGTTCAAGTTATTAGTTGATCACTGGGTGATATTCTGAAAAAATGCATTCTATGTGTGTGCATGTATGTGTGTGTGTGTGCGTGTGTGAGTGATTGAGTGTGTAGGGTGTATGAGGCTGACCTCCTTCCAATAACTACGACAGCAGAGGAGGAACCATTAAAACTATGAATTAATACTGAGGTCGTTAACTGGTCGCACTCTACACTGAATATCAATCTAACCAACTGGTGTGTGTGTAAGTGTGTGTGAGCATGTCTGTGTCCTGTTAACAGCACAGCGGACTCCTCAGATGTCAGACTGGTTACAGCACTCTATTTCTCACCCTCTCTCTCTCTGTCCTTCTCTCTCACCCTCTCACCCTCTATCCCTCTATCTCTCTCTCACCACCCCTTTTAAGTTGATTTGCCAACTGTGTCACTAGGAGGGCTGCATGGTTCTCCCAAAGATAACACTCTGTTTAATCTCCTTCCCACCTCCTCTCTCATCCCCTTCTTTCATCCCACCTCTGTTTTGGCTAGAAGAGCTGTAGTGGAATGTGTGTCGTTGCAGACAAGAAGAGGGTGACAGCAGGCAGCTCCACACACATTAACACAAACCCAGGATCTGTATGCTGACAATGTTTCAGACAAACTCCCCAAAGGGGCGCCAGTTTTAAAAAAAAACGCTGCTTCATTTCCTCACATCCTCAATCTAACTACTCATCCCTCCCGCACTCACTCTATTCCTCGTTCTCCATTCCCTCAGGCTTTAGGCTATTAATTGCCTTCCTAGCAGAAATTCAGACAGGCCCTGTCACCAACAAGCACGGTCACCATCTGTGCAAAGTTGGACACAACAGAGGTCAGTGATGTGTGTGTTTGGAACTACCTGGCCAGGTACTGTCCAGACGAGGGCACCTCCTCTATATTTGGTTTATCGTAACAGTTGACCAGGTTCTGGATCAGGGCCAGGTCTGGTCTCACCTCGCTGGCCGATGTCACCGCCTGGCCAATCAACCGCAGTGCGTCTCGAATGTAGAAGGTGATTGGCTTTCGACCCACCTAGGCATATTCACACACAAACACAAGTATTAAAAAATGAGTGGTAAACAAAAAAGAAAAAATTGAATCATTCAATCAACCAAATGAATGAATGAATCACCCAATGAGTAATCACCTCTCCATAAGCCAGTAGGCCAAGGGGCCCGCCCAGCGAGAGAAGCGAGTCAGGTGACAGAGGATTACCCATAATCCACTGCAGCGTGGGAAATGAGGGAGCGAGGCGTTGGGCGCAGCGGAGAACAGAAGACAGGCATTCCGGGTCAGAACCAAGAATAAGCACAGAGCAGGAAGGAGAGGGGGGAGGAAGAAGACGACGGGAGAGCAGAGTCAAGACCGCCGCTTCTCTCTTGTCTTCCTGGGTCTCATCACTCGCTTCTTCACTTCTCCCAGCCCCTGTTTCCTCCCCCCTTCCATCTAATCTCCTCTCCTCCTCCATCCTCTCCGCTCTTCCTGCGTCTGTGAGGTTGATGATGTCCAGCAGATGCCAATTTGCTCCTCTCAAGGTCTCCAGATGTTTCAGTAGACCCTCACCCCTCTCCTCCCATCCCGGACATACCAAAGCCACTCCCCTACTCCCCACATCCTCCCCCCTGCCCTCCCCTGCTCTTCTCCCTTCACCCTCGGACCCTCCCTCTACGCGCAGGAGGACAGAAAGTAGCAGGTTGGCCAGGCTGGACGGCGGAAGACGAACTGACATCTGGAGATGGAAACGGTTCTAGAAGGAGAATGAGAAGAGCAAATCCTATTATTAGTACTGTTCTTCTGGAACTTAGGAAGTCGGCTTGCTCTCATAGCGTGAAGGTTATATTTAGTATGTTGTCTAGTGAGATGTAAAGATCCTCAGTGAGCCTCCTGCGCTACCTTTTCTCTGGATTCTACATGGCATTCTCCAACCATGTCTGGATGTTTTCAGCCTGCTTCAGGCAAGGTCAAAAGGAAACCGCATATATATACTCACTACGTATAGGTTCAATGGGGAAAACACGCCCACCCAGAAAACATCCCCGACTGTCTTTCGGACTGAGAAAGTCTATTGGAAGTTCTCAAAGACACGAATGAATTAATATAGTATGTACGTATTCTCATGGGGTGATTTTCAGGTATACGAGTGTGTGTGTGTGCGCGTGTGTCTTTGCGCTTGTGAGCAGGTGTGCATATTAGAGTGTTTTGCGAGATACCATAATGTTTGAACCCAGCAAGCGGTGTCGGAGAATGGAGCAGTGTGTAAAGAACAGAAGGAGAGATGGGGGGATGGGAGAAGATGTGTTGGGGTGAATTGTGGATGGAGGGATAGGTGGTAGGGGAGGAAAGGATGATGGACAGACAAATGGAGGATGAAATGACAGAGGATGCTGGGGTATGGTGATGGGTGATAGGAGATGAAGGGATGGAAAAATGGATATAGGGATGGTGTAATGGAGGTTTAGTAAGGTACTATAATGTTTTAGAAGATTAAAAAAATAAGGTACTATAATATACTAAAAGATTCAGTATATAATGAACTATAATGCACAATAAGATTCCGTATGTAAGCTACTATAAAGTAGCAAGATTCAATATATAAAGAACAGGGTTAAGCAAAAAGGCACAAGGGGGTGTTGTATAACACCAATATACCACAGCTAAGAGCTGTTCTAAGGTATAACAAATTATAGAATATAAGGTATTATAAGGTTCATTATATACAGTAATATAATAGACTATAAGGTTCATTATATACAGTACTATAACAGACTATATATAAAATAAAATATATACAGCACTATAACATACTATCAGGTTCATTATGTACACTATTATAACATACTATCAGGTTCATTATGTACACTACTATAACATACTATCAGGTTCATTATGTATACTAACAGACTATCAGGTTCATTATGTACACTACTATAACATACTATCAGGTTCATTTTGTACACTACTATAACAAACTATCAGGTTCATTATGTATACTAACAGACTATCAGGTTCCATATGTACCCTACTATAACATACTAGCAGGTTCATTATGTACAGTACTATAACAGACTATCAGGTTCATTATGTACAGTACTATAACAGACTATCAGGTTCATTATGTACACCACTATAACATACTATCAGGTTCATTATGTACACTACTATAACAGACTATCAGGTTTATTATGTACACTACTATAACATACTATCAGGTTCATTATGTACAGTACTATAACATACTATCAGGTTCATTTTGTACACTACTATAACAGACTATCAGGTTTATTATGTACACTACTATAACATACTATCAGGTTCATTATGTACAGTACTATAACATACTATCAGGTTCATTATGTACACTACTATAACAGACTATCAGGTTCATTATGTACACTACTATAACATACTATCAGGTTCATTTTGTACACTACTATAACAGACTATCAGGTTCATTATGTACACTACTATAACATACTATCAGGTTCATTTTGTACACTACTATAACAAACTATCAGGTTCATTATGTACACTACTATAACATACTATCAGGTTCATTATGTACAGTACTATAACAGACTATAAAGGAATGGTGCTGCTGCCTTGCTTTCATGTCAATTAATATAAATAGGGCAGAATACATTGGCTAACCAGCATGGAATTACAATGCTGTGTAATTATGGTAAATAGCTATTGTTTAATTTACTCTTAATTTCCTCATATCTCAAGGCATTTAATACAATATGTTAGATTTAAGATTAATAACAAAAACATGCACGCACACACACACACACAAATGCAATCGTGCACACAAAAAGAGAGACAGGGAGAGATAGACAGAAAGAGATAGAGATGGAGTGAGAGACTTAGATAGATATAAAGAGGTGACTGTCTGTGGTAACGGTATTAAAAAACCCTGCTGTTTCCCAGCCCTGCTGATGGGAACAGAGATACCAACTACTGGGATTATAGCCAATCACACACACTTTTTAAATGGCCAAATCTTATTTCACATGCACACACACTTAATATGACCAAATCTTATTTCACATTACCTAGCAGGCACGCATTGAAAATCTAATTTCATAGTTAACATTGACGGGGGATGTTGTGTTTATTCGATTTCTACCACCCATAGAAGAAATAATGACATCCAGACAAACACACGCACACACGCGCCACACAGACAAATATGGCTAGGACGGTCAGAGATCTCTGCCTGCTAACAGTAAGTTGAGTCCATTAACTGTGAAGGCAGTTGGTTTCTACAGCAGCATCTTACAGCTTCATCAAAACACTAGACTAGTTTGACAGAGCAGCGTAACCAGGCCATAGACCTCCAGGCTGTCGTTGCTTTTTCTCACTCTTTCAAATAAGATCCCACGATCTTATGTCCAGAGTTGAAGTGCTACATATTTTTTTTGGAACCTATTTCTGACTGCATACATTCTAAATGGTTAAGGTTAGGGTTAGCGATAGGAATAAAACAGAAACTGCTCCATGGTTTAGTTTGGGTAAATTTATGTTGAGTGGTTAATGTGGGGCGAAGGTTTGAGAAACAAAAAACAAGTAATATTTTTACCATCAGGTTGTTTTGCGTCTTGATACTGACTAACTCAACGTGCTTTGAGGGCTTTAAAAACTGGAGGTTCAACACCAGTGCTATGCAGTCTTTTTGAGGGTGGGGGATCTAAACCATGTCATAAGATATTGTTCTCAGTGCAGCTCAGCTATAATTTAAATGATCCAGAAGTGGAGAACATTATTCCTTTTCCCCTGGGCCTTCACAGTTTAACATTGTGGTAAATGGGTTAGAGTGTGACACCAGAGCTTTTATCAGAAATAGTCCAGATATGTTCCCTCTGGTATGTGTGTGTGTGTGTGTGTGTGTGTGTGTGTGTAGTGTTTGGGCTGTCATGCACTCTTTGATGCTGCAACTGAGCTAATATTAAACTTTCCCAGGGCTCTGGGTCACGTTTCCCTGCTCATGACACACACATGCCAATCTAAACCAGTACCTTGTAATACACAATGATTATTTATCACAAATGTTTTAACTTTGTGAGATACCAGATTTTCTTAGTAAAATTGCATGTTAATCATTGTACTGTCACGTTCATGATCAAACTGGAATTATCTCTAGCAATGATGGATCTATGATGTAATGCAGCAGTGTAAACACAAATGCACAAATGCTTGTACACACCCACACACACACACACACACACGCACACACACACTATGTTCATTATTATACTGTACTAGTCGAACATTACTGATTGCCAGGGTAATCTCTATGACAGTGTCAGTCATCAGTGAGGAGCCTAAAAAATATATATGATTGCATTATATACATTATTACATTACTATAAACACCATTATGTATTATTACATCATTATAATCTCCTTTAGCTGTATCATAACATTACAATACAAACCTCATAAACACTACAACAAATCACACTATACACGTTATTACATTACCATAAACACCATTATTGCATCACCCCATACACCATTATCACACCTTCACATACATTATCATGTTGCCATTGTAGCGTCGTGGACATTATAACACAGCTACAAAAACAGTCATCTGCAATTGTAACTGACTGAAACCACAAATCTATACATTATCACATTACTATAAACACAATTATATGCATTAAAACATTGCAATAAACAACCATGAATACATTATCCCACTGTAACATATAATTTTGAATACATCATCACATCACTATAAACAATATATACTAGGGCTGCACGATTTGGATAAAATATTGAATCGCGATTTCTTTGACAAATATTGAAATTACGGTTATAATTTGCGATTTTCAAACATGGGTGTAAACAGCGTAGATTATCTCACTTAAATAGAGATCATAGCCTACATAATGAGCTATTAAACAGAATAAAAATCGAGTTTAAATTCTGTGTTTTCTATTTTAAACTTATTACCAATTTGAAGGTGCAGCCTGTGTCGACCTATTTGTTTAACTGCTCATTTAATGCATTGGCGTTTGCCGCGTTTGCTATTTTTATGCTGTTGCCATAGCTGGTTAGGCAAAATTTCTCAAACCTTGAGGAATATTTTCTCTCATATTAAGTTTGTTTGTAGCCACCGACACTGAAGCCGAAACATTTAATAACCATGCTGTTGTGTATGTGGGACAACTTGGTGCCACTCGCTAACTTGAAGCAGACGTCAACGCTAGCAGTTGCAGTGTTAACTCAAACTAACGTTCAAAAAACCATCAAGTATTTAAACAAAATTAGTCCAGGTATTATAGTAATGTACAAAAATACCTAAAGCACTCGCAAGAAAAACAATTACGTACGTACGATGCATGCCCATTGCCTCACGTGAAGCCCATATCATTCACCTTTTATGGAGCAGAAAATCGCGTAAGTTGGCAATTTTGATATTGCACATGTCAATATCGCAATTTCGATTATATTTAGATTATTTGTGCGGCCCTACTATATACTGCACTTTGTAATTTTTTTAAAACACTATCATGATATATTATTATTATAAACACAATTCACTATTTACTTGATTTTTACATTTCTATCAACACCATTATATACATTAACATCTTAATAAAAAACACAATTATATACATTATTATATATATTATAAACACCATACATAACCTAACATACACCTTCATATACATAACACATTATCATAAATACCATTCAAAAATGATCAAAAAAATCTCTATAATAGCATTATATTACTATATGACATTACATTATATTCCATCGCTGAAAATACAATATATACATTAAATCATTACACCATTGCTTATTTGGAGGAAAGGAGCAAAAGCAGCTCCCTACTCTCTCCCGCCCTCTGTGCCTTCCTCTCTCTCCCACTCTCCCTCTCTGTCTCCCTTAGACATGTACCATGTCATAAGTGCAATGTAACACCATGTGTTTAATCACATCCAAGCAGAGTTCAGTGGAGGCAGAAGATTCACTGAGCACATCCTGAGGGATCCATTGAACTACTGGTGTCGTCCTTTATTGGAATCAAACTGAACAGTGGATTGGCCCCACTCTGCACGGAACGCTGGTTAATAACCTGTTAGTGCATCATACTGTGTGTGGGTTTGTGAACTCTAGTGGAGTCTCACATGACCACCGGCAACAGTGATAATTTAATGTCAGTGTGTGTGTGATGTCAGAACTGCTACCCCCACTGGGAGTGTCACAGGAAACAGGAAGCGTCGGCTGTGTAAACCGGGGAACAGGGTTGCATGTTTATTTACTTCACTCCAGGACATAATACTGACTAATGAAGCGGTTGGAGTTTTTGGGGTGGAGATAGAGATGAGGGGGTGGGTTCTGTGTCTATGTGTGTGTGTGTGTGTGTGTGTGTGTGTGTGTGTGTGTGTGTGTGTGTGTGTGTGTGTGTGTGTGTGTGTGTGTGTGTGTGAGAGAGAGAGAGAGAGTGGGTCGGTGGGTGATATTTCTGCTAGAATTCCTAATAAAAAAGATCCTCAAGATCAGCCTGAATTGGACGCTGAGGAGTAATGTTATAGACAAGAGAGATGGGAGTCATTTTCAGGAATTGTGTGTGGGTGTGTGTGGTAAATGACCTGTTCAACCAATAAGCAGAGTTCTCCACTCTGAATACTCATCATCCATTTCTATTAAAGTGAAATGAGAAGAAAGTAGAGATGGAAAGTGAGCAGAAGAGAGAGGAAAGGCAGGGACAAAGAGAAAGATAAGGAGAGAAAGAGAGATGAAAAAAGGAGACAGAGAAAGAGATGGAGAGAGATAAAGGGGGATAAAAAAGGGGAGTGGGAAAGATGGAAAGAGAGAAGAAAGTGTGAGGGAGATATTAGATTTAATAGTGAATGCACAAGACAGTTGGTGACAAACTGCCCTTGTTCTTCAGGAATGAAGCTCTGTGATGTTCAATAATATATGATTGAACTGGATGGATTAGAGGCCTTCTGAGGCAAATATTGTGATTTGTAAGGCACTGCAGATCCTTCTGTATATGACAAACCCCTTTCCCTGCAAAATTTTAACATGTGTCTGTGTTTTTGAATGCTTTTCTGTTTTAATTTTCCTATACAGGGGGTGAAATTACAGTTGTGTGTTTAATTACCAGGAGGACCCTAACTCATTCATGTTTTTTGACACAGGACCGCTCCAGACAAGAAGTCATTTCAATTATTTCAGACAACAGTGAAACACAGTTGTAATCTAACCCTGACCTAGAAAACTCAAATCAAAGTTTAGCTTCATAATTAATTGCATATGCGAGATTTTGCTCAGTTTGTTTTCAGATGTGTGTATGTGTGTTAGATGAATTCATGAGCATGTGTGTGTCGGTGGGCCCTGAGACAAATTGTTAATCTACAGTATATCAGATGAAATAGAACAGATTAACGATCATCATCAAATCCTCATCAAATTAATGTTTAATTAACTGGAATTAGATTATCATCTCTCAGGGAGTTCTTCTGCATAGTAAGTAGGCTTCTACTAAAGTCTTCCCACATTCAGGTAGAAGGTCTGTCTCTTTCCTTTCCTTTCCTGTTCTCCAACCCCCCTCCCTCCCTACCTCCGCTCCTTTCCCCTCCCCTCCTCTCCTCTGTGCTGTTCTGATAACGTGATTTCATGCAAAAATGAAATCCTCGTGTGTTTAGTGTGTTTGTCTGTGACATTTTCACGCTCTCTGCTCGGAGTGAAAGCTGTTTGGTGATGCGAGGCGATGGGACAGACGCTGGCAGGCGGGCCTTCAAGCAATGGGTCTCATTCTGATTGGGCATATTGGATTATGTACATCTGACTCACAGAAACAATTCTCAGGTTAAGTGGATCTGCTTCTGAAATGTAGCAACATTTGAGAATTTGTCCTAGACTTGAAAATGTTTCAGAGACAGAGAGAGAGAAATCTAAATTGAAAAATTCCTTTATTGACACTACTAAGCACCTTACTATACCAGTACCAAAACGCAAATAGACACGTTGAAAAAATTTGAAATAAAGTCAATACTCAACCAGCATTTATCTCATTCCATTCTTTAACATGCAATACTAATCCCTCAAATCTATCCACGCCACAGAAAAGGCACTAAGCCCCCGTCTCTATCAACGTCACAGAAAAGACAATACTCCCCCATCTCTATCCACACCACAGAAAAGACA
>JACXGI010017043.1:0-15044 GCA_016801175.1 Esox masquinongy
CCACTTTTTATTGAATTTACTCTTTAATATGGTCAAACATGAATTGTTTTCTATGTTTCGAGAGGAAAATTTTCTTTAACAATTAATAAACTCTATTTATGTCAGTTTTCAAGTAATATTTTGGTCTCTTTTATTTTGAAAAAATCCTTATTTTCGTGACCCGGAAGTGATTTTTTAATGTTGCTCACAAGACGCTGATCTGAAAAGGTACGTTTCCAATGCGATGTTGCATTGCGGTGTGTTTGGCGTAACGCATGCGTTCAATAATTTCAATTTGTGCGTGATTTTACTGTTGCGATGGTACCACGGAAGTTCATGTTCCCAATGAAAGGAGTACCTGGCAACGAGTGGCACATAGCATGATCACAGCCAACTAATAAAAAATTGCAAGTTTATCAAACGTTATATTACTTACAATGTCAAATCTACATTGTTCAAGCTAAATTTGATAATCTGCTAAATAAAATAAGTGGCAACAGTAGCCTACCTAACAACTCAAAAACGAATTAAGTAGATAGCTGACTGTTGTTGTTAGCTAGCATTGTATCAAACTAATGTAAAAGGCGAACCATTCTGCTCTAACTTAGCTGAAAGCACCTATTTTCCACAATTATAGTATCTCATTCAACTGCGCAGATATAACTGTAGTAAGCAATCCTGCTCCAGGCATTATTTTTGGAGTTCATTTCCCGGTAGCAACCAGATCCGTAGAAGAGTTTGACAGGAGACCTGAATATGGATATGAAGAAATTCTCCCGTTCTGCACAAATCCAAATTTTGAGGCCATAAGTAGCTCACAGGAATTATGTGCTCCGACCATTCCAGCCTCTTTAACTGTACAGACAGTCGTACAAATTCACAGAGACGAAGACTGACTGGTCGGACAACGGCTGGCTCCAGGAAAATTATACTTCTGGATACAGTATGAATATTATTATTAGTTATTCAAAAACATTTTATATATGTATGCGCCATTTTATTAATACTCGCTTTAATTTCAGACGCGGCTGAAGTAATCCTGCAAAACAATACGCGTGTATTGGCAGCAGTCTTTGGATCTGCAGAATGTTATTGTGTATCATCTGTAAGAAATCGTAAGTAATGACGTAAAGGCATTAAGATATATTGTAAAACGTATTATATAAGCTATTATATATTATATTGTAAAAAGCATGAGTCTTAAATCCTTTCAAAACACGTAGGTGCATCGCAAGGGAAAATATCAGATGTGATTTTCTGCTCATTATTTATAACATTCTATGTAAGAAATATGTAAAAATTGACATGCAAATGTGAATTTTCTGTTTATATTTAACACATTGCTAAATTTACTGTATACATACATATTTGCATATCTTTTCTCTGTGTACTACAGTATTGTACAGTATTGACTCTTCCCAGTAAACTTGTACCTACTGTTGAAACTGTTTTCTAAAAAGCTCAGGGTGATACACAATAACATTCTGCTATTAAATGTTTTGGGTGTGTTACAACACTCTGCAGACATGTCATAGAGTTGTGATTTCCCATGAAATAGTTTAGAGAGTGTTAAGACTGGTTCAAACAAGAAACCAGGCAAGCCTAGTTCAGCCGGCCTGCAATAAAAAAATGTTACCTCGAGATTCGAACTCGGGTCTCCCACGGGAAAGACTGTGTTGTTAAACACTACACCATAGAGCTGTATTGGTTCGGGGTGTCAGTGTAGCCTCTTGTATCTACCCTGAACAAATCCTCTTCGGCCACTGGCTGTTTTAATAGTTAATTGGCCATTCGTGAATTATATTTTTTAATAGTTAATTCTCCATTCGTGAATTATATTTTTTAATAGTTAATTGGACATTCGTGAATGATATTGTTTAATAGTTAATTGGCTATTCATGAATGACATTGATACAGTTAAACTGACTTACGTTTCTTACTATGTATTGCGTTTGCCACTGGCCGTTTGAACAGCGTATTAGCCAGTAATAAGCTTTACCGGTATCTACTAACTTACTGGAATAGTCATAAGAAGAGCAATTGCTAGCAAGACTGAAGATGAACTATTCCAAGCCAGAAACTGTCGCAATATAATCGTATAGAGTTTCAGATTTTAGCCAGCGAAGTTTCCTCCAATACGGAATAATTCACAATGCGTACTTCGCTTCGCCTGCGAGGAGATACGAACTACTCGGGACCTATAGTTCACGAGTCCGCTTCTCTAACCACTACGCTATTTAACTAGGGCTACTCAGTCAGTCAGTCAGTGACATTCGCTCTTTTTAGACGGCTCCGCTTACACGGTCTGGCAAAAACTTAAATATAGCTACACTATAGCTAACACTGCTCTCTAGTGGCTAGTTTACACATTACACTCTGGGAAAAGTCTGGATTGTAGAGATTATAGGTACAGGCTGTAAAATGGAATAGTTTATAGATGATATAATAGGTTAGGTTTCTAATATGACTAAACAATGTGAAACATCATTATTTCACATGAAGAACCAACCAATGTATTTAACCTACATGATGACAACAGTCTTTACTACTTAACTCTCCATCTTGTGTTTCTTCAGTTACCGGTTGATTTAGGACCCTCCACTACACCCTGAGTTTTCTCGCTCCCTGGGTCTCCTCGCTCCCCTCAATACCACCCAGAACAAGGCTGAATACACCCGTTTCCTTGCCACCTTTGGCACCCACTACATCAGGAAGGTTCACCTGGGGGGGCGGGTGAAGAGTGTCACCTCCCTGAGAGTGTGCAAGGCGTCCCTGAATGGTTACAATGAGAATGAGGTGAAGACCATTTAAAAATAGAATGAATTTACATTTATTGATATTTTCTAAACATTTTACAATATGTTTTTCTTTTCTGTTTTTTGAAGGTCAAGGACTGTCTGGAAGCTGAGGCCTCTGTTGCCACCAGTACTGGAACAGCCGAAGTCAGAACAGAGACCAAGTTCTGCAAGAAGGACCTTAAAAGTCATGACACCAAAGACAGTTTCAGCAGCATGTTTAATGACTGGTTTGATTGATTTTGATTTGATTGATTACCAATGTGGTGCTTGTTGTTGTGGAACAGGACTAATAATGATAAACTGACAAACAGGTTTACTGAGGTGGTGGGGGACAGACGGATGGAGCAACTGACCTGCTCTTCTTCAGGACAGGTGGAACCTCCAAGGGCTTCGCTGATTGGGCAAGCACCCTGAAAGCTGTTCCAGACATCATCAATTACTCCCTCCACCCCCTCCACCTATTGGTGAAGGACGCCAGTAAGAGGGCAGGGCTGAAGAGAGCAGTGGAGGACTACATCCTGGAACACGCCCTGGTCAAGCACTGATCTGGGAAGTGTAAGAGTAGCTCCAAGCCTAGTGCCCATGACTCCTGCCAGTGTGTGTGCCAGGCCAGCGTGGAGATGACCAGCCAGTGCTGCCCGCAGGAGAAAGGCCTGGCCCAAATAACGGTCACCATGATGTATGTCAGTGGCCTTTGTGGCGACACCATGTCTGAAACGGACGGCTTTGTCAAGGTATGATTGCTTTAATGTATCATTTGAATTAATTGAGAAGCGTTTCTAAGTGCACTTTAAAGCTATTGTAGGATTTTACATTGTTACATTTCATTATCACCTCTCTTATGCTATATACCAAAATAAGACCCCAGTAATGTTTTTTTTCAAATGACTTACTTTAGCTTTTAATAAAGTTCATTTTGATTTTATTTGTGAAGGTGGTCGTGGGGGCTGAAACGAAGCAGACAGGTGTGATTGAAGACAACAACAACCCCAGATGGGATGAAACTTTGGTATTTAACACCGTCAAGCTTTCCCTGGCCAGTGAGCTCAAGTTTGAAGTTTACAATGGAGACAAAGAGCAGCTCAATGGAAATGACGACCTTTTGGGGGAGTGCATCATCCAACCTGTCAAAGCAGGGTCTCATAACAATGAAATGTGTTCACTAAATCATGGCAACTTGTTCTACTCCTACACTGTTGAGTGTGTCCCTGGACTTGGGGGCCCAACCTGTGGGGAGTACATCCCCTCTCCAATGAACTCTGACCTTTCTGGCATCTACACGTCCCGCAACACCCTGAACATGACCCAGGACCTACTGGCTCACATTCAGATGGTCCGCCCTTCTGTAGACCCATTGACCTTCGTGATGAAACAGAAAGCAAATGATCACCCTCGTCTCTTTGCCCTTAATGAGCTGACAGACTCATTGACTGTTTACACACAGTTACTAATTACAATTGAATAAGCCACAGGTGTGGGAAATTAACCTTTAATAGCCATTTTCACCTGTGTGTGTCACCTTGTGTGTCTGCAACAAGGCCAAACATTCAAGGGTATGTAAACTTTTGATCAGGGCCATTTGGGTGATTTCTGTTATCATTATGATTTAAAAAGGAGCCAAACAACTATGTGATAATAAATGACTTCATATGATCACTATAAAAGACAGTTTTTTTGCATGATCAGTCATATTTTCAAAATCAATGCCAAAATTTCCCATTTTCTGCCTGGGTATGCAAACTTATGAGCACAACTGTACAACCTTGTTTCTAATAAAGTTGGGACACAGTAAAATGTAAATAAAAACAGAATGCAATGATGTGCAAATCATTTAAACCCTAAATGAAATAGAAAATAGTACAAAGGTAACATATCAATTGTTGAAACAGAGACATTTTATTGTTTCTTGAAAATTATATGCCCACACTTAATGTGATGCCAGCAATGCGTTTCAAAAGAGGCGGGACCGAGGCAACAAAAGACTGGAAATGTTGTGTAATGCTAAACCTGGTGGAACATCTCACAACTAATTACGTCAATTGACAACAGGTCAATAACATGATTGGGTATAAAAAGAACATCTCAGAGAAGAATGGTCTGTACGAAGTAAAGATGGGGAGGGTATCACCACTCTGCGCAAGACTGTGCAGGCAAATTGTGCAACAATTTACGAATAATGTTTCTCAATGTGAAATTGCTAAGAGTTTAGAGATCTCATCATCTGCTGGACAAAATATAATAAAAAGATTCAGAGAATGATCTTCGGGGCCTCTAGCGGCACTGCATTAAAAACAGACACGATTCTGTGGTGGACATCATTGCATGGGTTTAGGAAGACTTCTCCAAAACCATTGTCTAAAAACAGTACATCGCTGTGTCCACAAATGCAAGTTTAAACTCTATCATGCAAAGAAGAAACCATGTATAAAAAATATCTAGATCTGCCACCGCCTTCTCTGGGCCAGAGTTCATTAAAGATGGACTGAGGCGAAGTGCAAAACAGTCCTGTGGTCTGATGAATCAAAATTTCAAATTATTTGTGGGAATCATGGACACCGTGTCCTTCGGACTGAAGAGGGACCACACGTCTTTTTATCAGCGCACAGTTTAATAGCCAGCACCAATTATAGTATGGGGGTGCATTAGTGCACATAGCATGGATGACTTGGACATCTGTGAAGGCACCATTAATGCTGAACAATATGCACAGGTTTTGGAGCATCATATGCTGCCATCCAGACAATATCTTTTTCAGGAAAGGACTTGCTTATTTCAGCAAGACAATGGCAAACCACATTCTGCATGTATTAAAACAGCATTGCTCCATAGTTAAAGAGTCTGAGTGCTAAACTGTCCTGCCTGCAGTCCAGAACTGACACCCATTGAAAACATTTGGCGCATTCTGAAACGAAAAATGCAACAGAGACCCTGATCTGTTGAGCAGCCAAGATCCTATATCAAGCAAGAATGGGAATACATTTCACTTTCAAAACTACAGCAATAGGTCTTCTCAGTTCCCAAACATGTACAGAGTGTTGTTAAAAGAAGAGGTGATGCCACACAGAGATAAACATGCACCTGTCCCAACTTTTTTGAAACAGGGTTGTACATTGAGCATCATCTTTTTTATGATGTTACAACATTACATCTGTGGCTATGTCTGTATGTACTATGGGACTTACATTAAGTTGTATTCTTCTCCTGTCAGTTTCAGGTTGCATGCAGTACTGTTTTTTTAGAGTGTTTCTGTGAGGTGTGAAGAAACATGTTTGACACATAAGACAGACAGACAACAGTAATATGTAGTCCAGACAGAACAATGCATCGAGATGTAGTCCAGAAGAACAACACATCTGGATCTAGTCCAGACAGAACAATGCATCGAGATGTAGTCCAGAAGAACAACACATCTAGATGTAGTCCAGACAGAACAATGCATTTAGATGTAGTCCAGACTGAACAATACATCTAGATGTATTCTAGACAGAACAATACATCTAAATGTAGTCCAGACAGAACAATGCATCTAGATGTAGTCCAGACAGAACAATACATCTAGATGTAGTCCAGAAGAACAATACATCTAGATGTAGTCCAGACAGAAAAATGCATCTAGATGTAGTCCAGACAGAACAATATGACAAAGTGTAATCTACGTTGAAGAATATGTCTATGCGAGGACAGTACTAGAACTAGCTGGTTTGGTTGGATATGTGCATGCTTGACTAATCAGGGAGAGATGGATCACTCACGTGTGAGGTCCTGAAAACAGTTTCACACAAATATAAATGATCTGTATTTGTCTGCAAAAGGTTTCTCTGAAGTGGAGACCCCATCAAAACCAGGAACAGAAAGCAGTGGAAGGTAACCAAGCGAAACTGCACCTCCTCTTTGTATAAAAAAAAGCCTTTACCACATTGAATTAAAAGCCCCCTTCACGGCTGAAAAATTCAGATAAAATCTTGCTGTTGCTCAAGTAAGTCGGTCATTCAGCAAGTCATACAGACAGGTGCATTGATCCAGAATCTTTTTTATCAACCTACCATCATAACCAGTAGTGATTGCTACAGTATGTCCGGTAAGACGCTGATCAATTCTTCAATTCATTCATGTTTCCAGTAGAAATGTATTGTTAAGTGTATTAAATTGAAATGTTCATATCAATCTACAAGAAATACATTATAATAACAAAACAAAAACAGGTCTAACATTTTTTTTAATGTATTAACATTTTTATAACAGAAATATGTAAAAAATTAACTAATCACACACCTGTAGTGTAATGGGCAGGTTTGAGAAGATAAAATGTCAGTAAAAATATATCAGTCAGGCTGGCTGAAGGTCTTTGGCAAAAATATTCAATTTTTCCATTAAGTAATCCATTAAATTCCATTAAATATCACCAATGTTCGAAAGTATTGATATTTTTCATAAAAACAGAAATATCACATTCACATAAGTTTTCAGACTCTTTGTTATGACACTTGAAATTGAGCTTAGATGCATCCTGCTTCCATTGATCGTCCTTGAGATGTTTCTATCACTTGACTGGAATCCACCTGTGGTAAATTCAATTGATTGGACAGGATTTGAAATGGCACATACCCAGGGCCGTAACCAGCTATGAGGTCACCGAGGTCCGGAGCTCGGTAATTATAAAACAAAAATGTATATCTATAAAAAAAATTCAAATAAAACCAATTGACGCAATATAACTGTTTAATCAGGAGTTGAAAATATCTGGTTTATCCTGGCAGCGGGTGTTTCCGCGGAGCTGCATCTTAAATTATTCTCTAATTGGTGTGTAATGCTTAAACCCTATCTGTGTTGATTGGATAGGAGCTCAAGTTCACAACCGGCCAGGATCAAGCAATCCAGCCACACTCCAGGTGTCGAACTGACCTGGCATGAACCAAGTTATGTGACTAGGACAGATAACAATCTTTAATAAATGAATTAAGTAACCCTGGGTCAGGGACGTCACTAGGCCTATTTTAATATTCAATATTCATTAGCCCCCCCTTGATCAGTACATCAGTCAATATATTTTTATTTATAAATTATTTATATTTTATTTTTTTCATCAACTGTTCCATCGCATCTTAAATTTCTTACAAATTGTATAGAAATTGTATAAAATAGTGGCAGCATGTTCTGTTGAGTTTGATGCTTTGAACATAACTCGTTCATCTGAAGCGAGCTCCCTTCTGTGAATAGTAACTAACGTCTCCCTACTATGGGCCATTGGTTTCTAGTGGTTGGACAACTAATTCCTCTCAAGTTCAAAATGTAAATATACAGGAAAACAACGATATATTAAAAATTGACAAAAATTTAATGTATTAATTGTTTAAGAAAATGTACCTCTATTATAAATAATGAGCTTGTGTGACTGTGGTGAATAACTTTGGTTGGGTTTAGATGTAATTTTGGTATGAATTGCCATAAAGAAGATCTTGCAAAAGAAAAAGAAAATCTGGACCTTACTATTTTCTAAACCCTGGCTACGGCCCTGCACATAACTGTCTATATAAGGTCCCACAGTTGACAATGCATGTCAGAGCAAAAACCAAGCCATGATGTCATAGGTGTTACTCCCAGCACAAGAGAAACACTGGATTTTAACCTTAATACACAGAAATAACATAGGGCTGGGGCCTGCAAAATGATTTTGACAAAGAAATTCTACAGGAAAAATGTCAAAATCCCAGTGTAGCCCTTAATCTGAATCCAGATTTTAAAGGGATAGTTGGTCCAAAAATCATATTTTTCTAAAAATTCACTTTCCAAATGTCTTTCCGGAATGCACATTGCCATTTTTTCCAACCATCCATTATTCAGCTCTGTCCCAGACTATAATTAACGTTCTTAGTATCGTCCAAATTCATGAAGGGAAACTGTTCGTCCCGCTACAGCAAAGCTGGATTGCAAGCGGAAAGCTACTCCAAAACACTTCAAACTACTTTCACTAATCTTTCACGGTAGCATTGATTTTTTAAACTGTACACTAACCAAAGCCAGAACAGCGGATTTTGGTCAATCCAAACTGGTACTAGCGAAGTATTTCCTGTAGCCACCCAACACAACTTCTGTTCTTCAGCAATGACATCATTGGGGACTGTATCATTGTAGAAAATGCGGCGATCATGTTTTGTTTGCAAAGAAAGGTACAGTACAAGGGACCTGGGAGAGGAGACTTGGTGTTTCATTCATTGCCAAGTCGTAATCCAGACATGTAACACTTCATTCTACCATTAACATAAGATTTTATTAGATATACAGGTCTATTGACTCTTATAAAAGCTACTAAAGTGGTTAAGTAAATGAAATTATATACATTTGGTATCTACCATTGTCAGTTTAGCTCAGTTTAGATACACATGACTGAATGAATAGAGATGAGACCGTTTTTTGCTTGGCCAGTCCATCATCTTCACCAAGACAAGACATGCTTGGCCAGTCCATCATCTTCACCCTCAGCTTCTTTAGCAAGGCAGTGGTCGCCTTGGAGGTGTGTTTGGGGTCATTATCATGTTGGAATACTGCCCTGCAGCCCAGTCACCGAAGGGAGGGGATCATGCACTGCTTCAGTATGTCACAGTATATGTTGGCATTCATGGTTCCCTCAATGTACTGTAGCTCCCCAGTGCCAGCAGCACTCATGCAGCCCCAGACCACGACACTCCCACCAACATGCTTGACTGTAGGCAAGACACACTTGTCTTTGTACTCCTCACCTGGTTGCCGCCACACACGCTTGACACCATCTGAACCAAGTAAGTTTATCTTGGTCTCATCAGACCACAGGACATGGTTCCAGTAATCCATGTCCTTGGTCTGCTTGTCTTCAGCAAACTGTTTGCGGGCTTTCTTGTGCATCAACTTTAGAAGAGGCTTCCTTCTGGGACGACAGCGATGCAGACCAATTTGATGCAGTGTGCGGTGTATGGTTTGAGCACTGACAGGCTGACCACCCACCCCTTCAACCTCTGCAGCAATGCTGGCAGCACTCATACGTCTATTTCCCAAAGACAACCTCTGGATATGACGCTGAGCACGTCAACTTCTTTGGTCGAACATGGCGAGGCCTGTTCTGAGTGGAACCGGTCCTGTTAAACCGCTGTATGGTCTTGGCCACCGTGCTGCAGCTCAGTTTCAGGGTCTTGGCAATCTTCTTATAGCCTAAGCCATCTTTATGTAGAGGAACAATTATTTTTTTCAGATCCTCAGAGAGTTCTTTGCCATGAGGTGCCATGTTGAACTTCCAGTGACCAGTATGAGGTAGTGTGAGAGCGATAACACCAAATTTAACACACCTGCTCCCCATTCACACCTGAGACATTGTAACACTAATGAGTCACATGACACCGGGGAGGGAAAATGGCTAATTGGGCCCAATTTGGACATTTTTACTTAGGGGTGTACTCACTTTTGTCGCCAGCGGTTTAGACATTAATAGCTGTGTGTTGAGTTATTTTGAGGGGACAGCAAATTTACACTGTTATACAAGCTGTACACTCACTACTTTACATTGTAGCAAAGTGTCATTTCTTCAGTGTTGTCTCATGAAAAGATATAATCAAATATTTACAAAAATGTGAGGGGTGTACTCACTTTTGTGAGATACTGTACCTCCTCTTCCCGAAAGAACATGTGGATTAATGCAATTGTGAACAAAACTGACCGGTAAACACAGGAAGAACCAGTTTATTTGAAATGACAGTTATATTGCGAAACGTACAATTCTTTTTAGAGGAATACAACATTTTGATGTTCTTTGAGTTAAACAATACTACTAGTCTTACTTTGAAGTGTTTTGGAGTAGTTTTCCACTTGCAATGCAGATTTGCTGTAGTGGGACGAACAGTTTACATTAATAAATTTGGACAAACGCTAACTTCAGCCTGGGACAGAGCTGAATAATGGATGGTTGGAAAAAATGACTCTGTGCATTCCGAGAAAAACCTTTGGTAAGTGAATATTTTGAAAAATATGATGTTTTGAAACTATCCCTTTAAAGCCACCTGCCAGTGGCTGAGTTTTTTTTTTTTACAAATGGATTTGATTTGGTCTAATAATTTTCAAAACCTGGGCCAGACAGAGCATCTTTTTAGGGGGGGTGCATCCTCCCTGTGAGGTTCTGTTTTGTTCCGTTTTGTTTTTGCCATTGTCCTTGAATGTTGCCTGTTCTGTTTGGTTTTGTCCTTTGTTCTTGAATGTAGCTTGTCCTTCTGTATTATTGTGTACATCGGTGTCTAGTTAACACCCTATTAATTATGTTTTTCCATTTTCATTGTGAGGTATTGTTTGTGTCTACACTACATACTAAGCTCTTCATGCAGTGATTGCCTTTCCATGTTTTGACCTTCTAGCTTGTTTTGACCATCCTGACCATTTCTTGTGTATTTTTGGCCCTGACTACCAGCCTGACCACTACTGTGATATCTGCCTTGCCCTTGTGTACTTTTGCCCTTTTGATATCCTGGTTTTGACTTCTGCCTGTCCGACATCTGTGATTGCCTTCAGTCCACTGCTCAATAAAGAACACACTCTGTGTAAGGAAACGTTCTCCTGCCTTGTCGTGTTGTGTTCTGACACTCTCCCGTTCCACCCCATGTACAAATGTGTTGATGTGTTGGACATGTCACGGTACGGTGAGGATCAGCGCCACCGTCCCTCCAGTTCCCATTACTGTACACCTCCAGTTCCCAATACTCCACAAATTCATCCCGGACTTGTTTCATGTCACATGTCTTTAACTATTCACACCACGTCCCAATCATCTAATTAGTATGTGTTTAAATGTTTCCCCTCTGCTCCCCACATTTGTCGATCATTGTTGTTGCTGTATGTACGTTTAACCGGTGAGTCTTTTTGTTTGCTGTTTATTATCAGCTCCTTTATTTTTCATTACGTTTGTTTGTATGCTCGGTATTTGTTTTGATTAAAAACCCTCAACCGAGAGTTATCTGCCTACGCCTGGTTCCTCCACTTCACCCGCCGTTACAGGACAAAATGTGAAAACACAATATGATGCAATAAAAACAAACATATTCTATCTAAAACAGAAGTGAAATTTGACAAACTGAATACTCAGTGCACTCCAAAGTGCTTGAAATCATTAATTTTTAGTCTGTCAATATCTGATGTATTAAAATGAGTGTTTTCATTCATTGTCCAAATGTTGGACTTGTTTTTTTAATAATCTTTTAACAATTCCAGTGAATGTTGTTTTGTTAAGACTAATAGCACTGCAGTAACTTAACAGTAGGTCTGAAAATGTGAGAACATCTTATTTAAGTATAATATCCATGTAATTTTTGTTCTACATTAAATA
Source organism: Esox masquinongy (assembly GCA_016801175.1). NCBI lineage: Eukaryota > Metazoa > Chordata > Actinopteri > Esociformes > Esocidae > Esox > Esox masquinongy. Next base: position 12,115 of record JACXGI010017043.1, read on the forward strand.
ACTCTTTATTAAGTACATTGTGATATTAACCCCATCCTTCCCCTCCCCAGTTCTCCAGACTACTGTGTTGACCCTGTTGTGGCTGTGGGGGGCCTGGATCCCCCCTGTCTTGCCCTCCTGCACCACAGGCCAACCAGCAGAGTGCAATGCTGCCCAGTCAGCTCCCGGGACCAACCTGGCTGGTGAGGGTTTTGATGTGGTCACCATGGAGCGCAAGCAGGCCTATGTGGTGGACGTGGATAAATGGAGGAAGACCCAGAATGGGACCTGTACACTCTGTGTTAACCCTTTCATGGAGGGGCAGACTCAGAGACTCCCAGCGGCCGTGGTGGACTGGAGACCATCACACCGATGTCACATGAAGATGTCCAGCATGGTCTACGACTCCAGTGAGGCGTTTGTGAACCAGAGTAACTCAGAGGTACTACTAATAGTACTTCTACTATTATTACTACTGTTACAGCTACTACTATTATTACTACTGTTACAACTAGTACTACAAGAACTGCTGTACTACTGCTGTACAAAGAATGTATTCAATATACTGCATACAATACAATATACTGATATATATATATCATGCATAGTAAAAATATTTTATGAATGTATAATTGATATGTCCACTACAACTGATAGTTTTCACGTGTCGTCACAGCATTTGGGAACACCCAAAACAAACTCTCCTTCCATTGCCCACTATCGACAACTGGACAACTTTTACTAGTTATACTTTTACTAGTTTAAAATGCCAGATAGTTGCAGTTCCATTTGATGCGCTAATATATATTGTATTTGCAATCATATCTACATGTAATCACAGTAATGAATGACATGAACTGTTTTCGTCTGCACCGATGCAACTCCAATGCCATTGAATTGGCAATGGCCTAGCTAATGTTAGTGAGGCTAGCTAAACCTCTTGTTAAACATAATAGCGTTAGCTATATTTATAACAAAATTAATGCAGGAGAAAATCGCACCAATCCAACCTTCTCCATGGCAACACAAGCTGTCAATGGTGGGTCATTTAAACAGAAGGAATGGTTTACCTGACATTGGGAAAACGTTTAAATTATTACCGGTGCATTTGTTTTTGTGTTATACTGGCTGTACTACGGTACACTGACCACCCATAGAACCAACGGTAATTATATGTAAATTAACACGAAACTTCTCTTTGACAATGAAGAATTTCTTCTCCTTCACTTCCCTAACAATTGCATTATTGACCCACCCTGATCGAATGTACAGATAGCTGTCAGTACATCTGTACGCTTTCATTTTGCTAGCAGTGTAAGGGGATGGATTCTCCACCAGGTATATACAGTATGTACACATTCCCCAAGGTTCAGCTAAAGCAGAGATGTCGCCATTTTTATTGATGTAAATAACGCAGTGTGTGCTGTTTATGGGTCACAGGTGCCTAAGACTTGCAGTGTGTTTGCATACATTTGCAAAACATTTTTCATGTTTTGGGAGGTGATCTAAACACTCATGGACTGTAAAATTAGAAAATTTGACCAGCTTATGCAGTAGCTCTATAGAATTCCCAGTGTTAGACGCCATGTTTTAACAATGTTTTGCCCGCCAGGTTGTCAGAGCAACCACATGACTGAAAACTATGAATTGTGTAGGTGGACGCCAGTTGGAAGATTGGTCTGGACATTATGACCAATGGGTCAGTCACGGTGGGAGGTACCCACTCCAGAGCTGCTATGAGAGTCATGGACCAGTCCAAGAAGGACAAGTACAGCTTTATCAAACAGGAAACACACTGCTCCTATTACAGGTGATATACTTGTCTTAAAGGGACAGTTCGTCCAAAATTCATATTTTTCTCAATGTCCACTTACCAGGAGATATTCCAGAAAGGCACATAGTCATTGTTTCAATAAATCCATTATTCAGCTCTATCCCAGTCTGTAATTAGCGTTTTTAGGATTGTCCAAATTCATAAATGGAAACGGTTCGTACCTCTATCGCAAAGCTGCATTGCAAGCGGAAAACTACTACAAAACTACATTCAATAATCTTTCACAGTAACATCGATTTTTTTTAAACTGTACACTGACGAAACAGCTGGCGGAATTGGCGGAATTCAAATTTGCACTAGCAAACTATTTCCTATAACCACCATACACTGCTTCTGTTCTTTGGCAATGATGTTATCGAGGTGAGCGTGAACTTTATTGCCATATCTGTAAGGTCTGTTACTGTTCCATCTCTCAACCACGTCACCAGGATGACATATAGCCTCCAGATCCCAATCACAATGAATGCAGCACTCCTCCCAGCTCCCAAATCACCAAAATACAAAGCCTGTTCAAGAGTTTGTGATAGCTTTCTAATGTTTTTTGATCCTAGCATGCATTCCATATTTACAATTTAGCTTATCCTAGTCTGTACCTTCGCCTGAGCCTTTTTGACATACACACTTGTATTTTGGATTGTGCCTGCTAGTTTACATAACTATGTATATTATTGCTATACTTGCTATATCTATAATGTTCAATACTTTTACCCATATTCTTCATATTCCCCATCCTACTCTTTTTAACATTGTTGCTAGTTTACACTGTTATGTATATTATTGCTATATTTTTTGCTCTATTTTTGCTTTATATATTTCTTAATTTTTATAATGTAGATATTGTGTGCCATGTCACAAAAATTTAATTGTGCAGGCTGTGTAATTTGGTGTATTTGATAAATGAACATTGGAGTTCTGGATTTCCTTTGTTTGTATTGATGTCAACTTTGCCTACTCACAGGTCTTCAGTTTAAATTAAATTCTACCCGCTCTGCAATTGGAACAATGTCTCTGCCACTCCCGAGTCGTATTGTGGGAGAATCAATGGAGCAACTTCGCCAACGCGACATACTCTGTGACCCAGAGAGCTCTGTGAATTCTGTAACCTGTCACTTTCCAT
>JACXGI010017044.1:0-15033 GCA_016801175.1 Esox masquinongy
CACACACACACACACACACACACACACACACACACACACACACACACACACACACACACACACCTACCTCTCTCTTGGAAGGAAGCTTGTTGAAAATAATGACTAAAAGTTTAACATATTTTTATTCTGTCAATAGCCCCCTCCAGGCACTTTAGTGAGTAGGAAATATAGCGCAACAAAAGGTTAGCATTGCCAACAAATGTGAAATGTTCAGGCAAAAAGGGCAGCAAAACATTTCAGCATATATCGAAGAACAGATTAAACCATGACAGATTGTCAGCAGACAGCTCAGTATTTTCCACTATACAGTAACGGATGCAGAGTAAATCAACAGACAGGACCTGACTAATGTAACAGGTAAAACAATAATATATTGAGGCATCCTAGTCGATATTTCCATAATTGGACCTCTCTGCACTACAGCCCAAGACAGGGAGAGAATCGAAAGAAGGCTGTGTTCCAATTTGCAATCTGTTCCCTATTGTACAGTACACACTGCCGTTGCTACAGAGTCATCAGAAGAACTGCGCTACTAAGGGAATAGGGTGCCGGGTGGGGACTTAATCGATGTGTTAGAACTCTAACCTTGGCAGAGAGGCGGAGGGGCGTCCACCTGGAGCCTCTCCCCCAGCCGGCATGTCAGGATCTCTGAGCCAAGCAGGGTGAACCCTGGCAGGCACTGGTACCAGATGATGTCCCCTGGGGAGGAACCGGAACAGCCACGCGTTAGGAAACACACACACACACACTTTAAATATTTTATTTGAGGAATATAATTTAGGTTGAAGGATGACTCCAGATTATTAGCACCCTGCCCTAGGAGAGGGGTGTCTCTGGTGGGCTTGTCCGTCACTTATGTTGGCCGGCAGTCTGAAGGCCACAATCCGCCAGCCTGTGAATAGGATCTTCCTCTGCATCAGAGTGGCCAGACCACAGTGACAACGGACGGCAAAGACCTGCTCCCACGTATGCACACTGGCATACACACACACAGAAACACCCACGCAGATACAGCCTCCTCAACAAGTTCTGACCGTTTTAGCCCTGCTAAAAGCACGCTCTCACAGCTCCACAGGAAACATCTCGAGCCAGCCAGAGTTCTTATCTCTGTTACACCAGGCCAGCTCAATCAAGCAAGGGCTAACACATGAAAAGGTCCTATAACATTTGCAGCCAGGTCTGAGCCCAATACTGGCGACAGACTTCGATGAGTATTTTTCCCACATATAGGGGAACTTGGTACCTTTGCCACAGAAAAGTAACCACTCTTATGATAATCCTATTTATGTATTTAATTGAGTGAAAGCTTACTACATAAATAACTCAGTACATTTAGTAAATTAATTCCGAAATAATCCCTCAACAAACCAAACAACCAAATGAAGACGTATAATAATTAAAAAAAGAATATACTGTGTAATAATAATTACAGATCTAAATGTGACTAACCAATTTCAAACTCGTCATCTTCGGTCAGGATGTCTGCATTGGTGACAGCTGGAGGAGACTGGCACACTCTCAGTTGGTAAGCTGTGACAGGAAACAAACAACAACACTAAACAACGGTAAAATGGAACAAACATGGTGAACTTAGATACATGTCTGTGGCCGTTCACTGTAATCACCATTGTAATCATTAATTTACTTTATTGCATTTATAAGGTTGTCAATCGTTTGCTGTGATTATGAACACTAAAGCCACGATCATCCCAAACAAACTAAGGTGTATGGTGAACCACTGTGGTATCTACTAAACTATCAAAAGAAGGCTTTGGATTAATGTGTTCATACAGAAGGTCAGAAGGATTGGACCTTTGACCCTGTCGTTCTGTTATATTGATTAGAAAGGTAAGCAAATATGAAGCCAGGAATTGAGGAAAGAGCACAGATTTCTCTCTTGCTCAGAGGGAAATGTAGATATATTCCCTTAACCCCCCCCCCCCCATTGTCTCAATGACGATTCCCCGAGGACTTCTATTATTGTATCTATATTAAGTAACTGTGGATTATTCTAATTACTGTATTGATGTTCCCATTGTATTGAATATGGATCAGAGACTAATGTCTTAACATGTACTGATAATCTGGTTATTGATCTTATTATTGATCAACTGTATGTACTGATGTATGAAATATTTCATGCATAGACATGTCCTTCAATATGATTGGCTGTGCAATGTGAGTTGCTACGGTGTGATTTCAGTGAGGGGGACCTACGCTGGGCTATCTAAATGTGGTCATTTTCCAGCTGTAGATCTCTATATGCTTATACGTAATACATACAGCATGCATATATACTGCACCTTTTGACCAAAGCTTGGTAGCAGAAACGCAATACTTTTTGTTAAAAAAAAAAAACTGTGCCAGCATAAAATAAAGTGCAATGTAAGAAATCCATTGATTACTTTATGGGAGGTACTCTATTCTGAGTAACTGTTTGAACCAGAGCCTTACATCCCTCTGGTCAAAAGCTGGACTTCATGAAAGCGTATTGGTCATGTCAGAGTAATGTAATGAAAATACAACAGTCTTAACATTCTATTACCAATATCCATTCTAGTGTTCTATTTAAATCTAGGGGAAGCACTCAGAGGTTTGCATCTCCACTCACCATGGCAACTAAGTACAAACTTTAAAAGCCACTCACCATGGTAACTGAGTTAAAACTTTAGAAGGCACTCACCATGTCAACTAAGTACAAACTTTAAAAGCCACTCACCATGGTAACTAAGTATAAAGAAGCCACTGGTACTGAAGTCACTGTGGAACTTGATAAGGACGTGATTGGCTGTAGTGTAGACTGCTTCCTGTGGCGTGTTCCCACTGAACTGACCAATCTGGGGAGAGCCTTGCTCAGGGCCATCCCTATAGCAGGAAGGAAGAAAAGGAGGAATATACTGTAGGAAGGAAAGATGATAAAATATATCCCTATAAAAACTGATGTTTCCGTTTTCTAGGGACTCAGTGGAAGGTTTTAGTTAATTAGTGTCCTTGGGACAATCTGGTCCCTCAGCAGTGAGATAGAAATAGTGAAAATGGATGTTTTGACGGTCAGTCTTCTGAGCATGAAGCTAACCGAGTCGGCCACTGTGCTGTGCCAAGTCTGCGTCCCTATAGGTCGGAGCAAAAACTAGACGTGACTTTGGTTCTTGAGATGCTTTGCAGCTCTCCCTGACCCCAACCAGGCTTCAGAGAAGCAAGAGTGCAGCTACCGTGTAATCTGTGAGCATTTTGCCATCAATCTTCTGCGCATGAACACAATTCATCAAACACAGTACTACTGTGGTTATACAAGTCATCTGATTTTGGGTCATTGCGGGTCATCACTAAGTGCCAGAAAGCTTTTTAGGGACCCTCAACCCAGCATGTATCAAGCTGAGAGAAATTAAAGAAATGAACAACGAGGAATGAACATCCACCACTACTGTTCTTGGAGTAGTATGCAGCTGTGTCCCTAATGGGACCCTATAACCCAGGTAGTGCACCAAACCTACATGGAAAGGAGAGTGCCGATTGGGTCTTGGTCGTCCACAATCGTGACTAGCTACATAGCTTTTTGGGGCCACTCACCCCAGCTAGCACACATACAACTAGCCCGTACAGGCGTATGAAATAAACAAAAGAAAAATATGACATAGACAAAGAAGATCTTAGCCGTTCCAGGTTGCACGTTCCTTCCAGTGGGCGGCGCTACGCTAGCTATAACGAGCTGTAACGGTAACTCATAGGTTTTGTAAACCACAGCTAAAGAAAGGTCAACAGCAGGCAGCACTAACGATTTTCCAATGATAAGCAATTTTCCCCTCCGGACCTCCCCTTAATAGCTTGTTGCTTCAGAAGCTGCAATGCTGTGCTCAACGCAGAGGAAACACATTAGTGCCAATGCCAGCGTAGTGTGGGCTTTTGTATTTCTGACAAAGTCTGCGTCCTGAATAGAATCACATTCCCCACACTGTGGATTACTTTTGACCCCAGCCTTATGGAACCTGGTGGACAATAGTGCACTATATAGGGAATATGGTCCCATTTGGGAGGCAGACGGAGTGTCTGTAACATGCAGTATGTAGAAATGGCTTTTTTTAATGTGTTCTCATCTCTCCAGCTCCCACGCACTGATCACCAAACACATTTTTTGAGTGAAGGACACTGGGGCTCTGTCCAATTCGGTGGTAAAACTGCACTCCCTAGCTGACAAGACGGGACACACTGTACTTTAACAGTTTTTGACAAAGTTACGCATCAATTGTGTATTTCTCCAAGCTGCCACACTGCCACACTAACTGCCATCGCGCTTCCTTTTCTGAAGGCAAAAATACATTTCATTCTTAGGATGATCAGCAACATGGAGGGAATGGAATGCGGAATGTAGTTAATATCTTGGGAGATATTAGAATCATGCTCTGTTTGATTCTAAAACGGAACAGTAGAACAGTAGAACATTAGAACAGTAGAACGCCTTCGCTGTACCATCGGCAACAGCACCATCGCAGCCAGACGGGAAACCAACCTCAGGGGTTTGTCTCTCTACATTCCCCGGGGGGCACTTTCAGCTATGCCTCGGGCTTACCGTTAGAACAAGGAATTTACAAGCATCCACTTTGGCAAAACACTTCTGTGAGAAACATAAACATGCCAAAAAACTGTGCCTCTGAAAAGTCCAGTTTCAATCAAAACTGTATATGTGTCTTTTTTTTTCTTCAATGTCCTTGCCGTTACTGACAAACATGTTTACCGGAATACGCCGCGGACGTTGTCGGGCAAATTACTGTACAGCTTCAGAAACATATAGGTTTTGTCCCAAATTCCATCCTATCGACTAAAAAGTGAACTGCTTCTGACCTGGGCCCATAGGGATTAGGGTGGACTGATTCTGGATGAGTTGATGCCGCACTCACCAGACAGTGATATAGTCATATATTGGTTCAGTGTTGAGGACGGTGAAGTTGATGCAGATGCCATTCCCTGGGGGAGCCCTCACGCTCCAAAAACAGTCCTGGAAGTTGGGGTACTCTGCGGGGTGTCCGGGAGAGTAGATGGTCCCGTTCATAGATGTGACATTACCTCCACACAATGCTGGGTTGGTGGGGTGGGGGTGGGGGTTTAAGATCAGGAGAGAATGAGAGTTAAAGAGAGAAAGAGATTCTGTCAGAACCTGGTCCCGTAGGCAACAGAAAACTCAACATCCCATTTAGAATCCGGTTTACAATATTCCAATCAGTTACTGAACCCATTAACATCCAATCATTTAATAAAATGTGGCAAGTACCCAATTGAGACTGCACACATAATTCTGTATGAGTTTCCACAGGGCACACAAAGCCCAAAATAAATAATGCATGCAGAGCAGAATTTCCGACTATACCTACTAATTATCAAAACCGTCCACAACAAAGCCCTCATCCACTGAGAGATTAATCTAAAGAAGACACTCCTGAGCCAGGTGGTTCTAGCGTTCTGTTCACAAACCCAAACGGACCCTTCAGAGCCCCGGGAGAACAAGATAGACCCAACCGAATCATGGTTCAACAGTAACAAAAATGGAGCTATTTAACACAAGGAAGAGACAAAAACTGAGCATTGCCACCTTGCTCTAAGTACAACGCCAGAATACCTGATCACTGTGACTGAAAAGAAATGAAGAGAAGGCTTGACTAAGACTCAATAAGGTTAAAAGAGCTTCGCTCACAAGAGAGGCCACCATTGTTAAACCTTATTCTCAACAGAAGACAAGCTAAGTAAACAGCTGATAGAATTGGTTAAAAATACAGGGGCATTTAGTAACATCTTGCCAGACAAATAACCACATGAGAGACAGGTAATAGATTGCGTCATTTAACTATTGAAAATCCTTCATCCTTTTGAAAATGATTTATGTTTAATCAGAATATCAAACCTAATATTTAAAAATAATTTTCTTACAAGTCCTGAAATTAATTATATCTTGATAATATTCCACTTGCTTTGACAATTAAAAAACATACCAATGAATCCCTGTACATTAAAATATAAATTAAATTGAGCAACATAGAGAGACACAGAGAAAGAGAGAGACAGAAAGAGAGATGAATAAAAACGCCAGTGTGTCTTCTGATATACCACAGGAGATTAAAAAAAAACCTAGAGTAGGTAACTGTAAGTGACCAACCATAACCAAGAATGATTTTGTTATTGCCTGTAAACGTGCGTGTAACTGCCGTGATAAACCCCAGGTGCTCATATTGATTTCTCTGACCTGGGCAGCATCCCAAACCACACCCTAATTCCTGTGTAGTGCACTACTTTTGACCAGAACCCAACAGGCTGCATGACATTTCAGACACAGGCAAGAAGTTCGTGCCGCGATACTGACAACAATGAAACCTGCCGTCATAATCGCTCAACAGTGGGTATGAAGCCTGACTTTGAACTACACCTTAAAATAATGCTGAGAAATATAATTTTCAAGCCGATAAAATGTAAAAAGATAAAACACCAAACATTCACTGAATACAGTCTTCTTCACTGAATACAGTCTTCTTCAAAGGTGGCGACAGGTGAGCCCGAATACGCCTGCTTTCCTCTGAAATCTCACACCAAAGACAACTCCATTCTACACCGATACTGAAGACAATGAATTCAAGAAGATTCAAGGTGAACAATCACCTTCACACCGTGGTATAGGGTAGTTCCAGTTTCTGCTTATTCCGTGCAGGCAGGTGAGAGACGCCTCTCCGATCAGAGAGTACCCAGGTAGGCATTCAAATGAGATAGTCAGGCCCACGCCGAAGTCTCCGCCTATCACCATGCCGTTACGGAACGGCCTCGGGTCAGGGCACCGCTGCAGCTCGTAGGCTAAATGTCAACAGGAAACAGAAAGGGAATAGTTAATAGATTTCCATGTTAGTGGTTACACAGAAACATCTACTGTAGATAATATTGGTGAATAAAATGGAACCAAAGAGCTGTAGAGGGTTCTAAAGGAATGGGACCAGAAGACATGGGCAAGGATTCCCCTGTCAGGTGGTCCAACTTCGCCCAGCATTGGGTGATGTGGTCCATCTAGGAATTAGTTGGGCAATAAAGTCCAACTTCTAACCCTACACTGGGGCTATGAAAGGCCAACATGCCAATTTGGGCCTCACAATCCAGACCGGCTATGAGACACACTGGGATAAAACCCAGGGTGAGGTGGTGCCTCAACACCGGGATGTGGTGCCTTAAACCCCACAAGATCCTCGTCCATACTGGAAAACACTTCTAAAACTACATCTGTCTGTCTGCCATAGACTCCACGTGAACAGAAGTGGTTCAACTGAATTCGTGGTTAAGCGGTTTAAAGCTCCTTAGTACCAACCAACCAAAATAATGCTTTTAACTTTTGTTTCTATTATCCTTACCCTCGTAGACGATGTGGAAGCCAGGTTTGTTCTGGGAGTAGTCGCTGTGGAAGAAGAAGCTGGTCTCGTGGGTGGTACTGAATAGAGAGCCAGGCACCGCCGAACCACTGAACCTATCGATCACTGAGCCTGTCTCCAGGCTGCCGCTCCGCACTTCCAAGTAGTCATGCACCGCTTCAGTGGAGAAGTTAAGAAACTGCAGGTGGATGCCTGGGATGAAAAAATACAAGGGAGGGCGGTAGGGAGGGTGGCAGGGAAGGAGGAAGAAAAAGGGAAAGTAAAGAGGGCAGGAAGGAGGGGGGAGAAAGAAAGAGAACATCGAACTTTTTATCCTGGGACGCATTTCTTTAACACGTTTACTCTTCACAAAAACGTGTTGTTAACTTCTACTTTTTTTTTACTTGATCACTTGACGACGACGACGACGATGACGACAACGACAACAACAACAACAACAACAACAGAGGAACGACATGGACAGACCGAAGCCGATGGGTAGCTGGACCACCCAGGTGCAGTCCTGACTGCTGGGGTAGTTCCCTGGGAAGCCGGGGCTCAGGATCACCCCACTGTAGCCTGCCATAGAGCCACCACACTGAGCTGTGAATACACACGCAAACACACACGTGTTACTGAGAGACACAAACAGAGTGAGACATGGAGAGAATGCATGTCTCTTTGTGTGTGCACGCGCGCGTCCGACTGTGAGTGCGCACATCAATGTCAGTTGTCGAACCTCACACGTCAACGGTGAGGAACAGTACACACTTGCGCCGTCCCTCCCGACTGTATTTTACATGACAGGTGCCGTTTGACATGGAAATAAACTGACGAGTGTGTTTTCAATAGCATCAAAGGGATTGGCCGGGAGTCAGTCAGATCAATGCAGCTCCCAGCAAGAAACGTCACACTTCCCTGATTGCTAACTGCCTCTCTGCAGACTGACACACAGACACACACACACACAGACACACACACACACAGACACACACACACACAGACACACACACACACACACAAGGATACACACACAGACAAACATAAAGAAATACATACACATTTTGTCAATTAGGCCCTTCATCTATTTCCCCAGAGTCAGATGAACATGTGGATAACATTTTTAAATCTCCGCATGCGAAAGGAAACTGCTTTCAAACCCTTGCTGGCATACAAGCTGTTCTTTTAGACTTCCAGTCTTTGGTCTAAAGCTAGTTAGCCTTGGCTGGCAAGATCACCTCTAAATTCATTTGAAAGGGACGCACATACCTAAAAGTGGTATAACCACTTCATTTTACTCTGGGGAGGTAGATTAAGGGCATAATTGAAATCATGAATTCCCTCTTTTAACATATTTTAACATACACTGGCATATACTTTTCTCTTATGTTAATATCACTGCGTGATGCAATCAAACCAGCACTCACAAGCACACTCCCGCTTTCTTTTTCTCCTTTCTCTTTTTCTCTCTCTCACACAAACACACACAGACAGCCACTAATGCACTCACACATGCAAACACTCCACACGCACACCCGTCTTATGTAAATAATGTTGTGTAATGCAATTAGAGGCTGCAGAGGTAAAATTATTCAACCTACAGCCTCGTTCCCTTCTGACAGATATTTTGTGCGAAGTGCTGGGGAAGGGATTGTCAGTGTGCGTGCTTGTGCACATGTATGTTAGTGCGTGCGCAAGTGTCCTTCTGTGTGCATCCATCTGTGTCAGTGAATGCCTGTGTGCGTGTCTGTCTCCACGCTTATCATTGGTGGGGATTTCAACTGTGTTCTCAATGCAGAGGCTCTCGACCAGTCAATGTGGTTTTAACTTTGTTTTCAGTGCTGACGCTCCCAACCAATTAGTGTGGTTTTAACGGTGTTGTCAGTGCAAAAGCTCCAGACTAATTAGTGGGGTTTTCACTTTGTTCTCAGTGCTGAGGCTCATGACCAATCAGTGGGGTTTTAATAGTGTTTCCAGTGCTGAGGCTCATAACCAATCAGTGGGGTTTTAACAGTGTTTCCAGTGCTGAGGCTCCTGCCTATCAGTGCGGTTTTAACTGTGTTTCCAGTGCTGAGGCTCCTGACCAATCAGTGCGGTTTTAACTGTGTTCTCAGTGCTGAGGCTCCTGACCAATCAGTGTGATTTTAACTGTGTTCTCAGTGCTGAGGCTCCTGACCGATCAGGACAAAGGCAGATGACATACAGCATTGCCGAGTGAGCCATGTCATTTCCTCCAAGAGACAAAGAACACCATCTGGAGCTAATGTAGGGCCTCCGTGACCATGGTGAACAGGTACACGCAGTGCAAGGCCATGATGGACACACAGGAGGAAATGAGGCATACAAAGGTATTTCCTTCATGATGTCGATAAGCCTGTGGATTTGTTGCAACAGTGAACTGTAATGAAGCTAGCATGGTGGTACCACAACAGCGCTGGGCCATTTTAGCCCACTGTGGGCTGTGGAGACAGCACTGCCTAATCCTGGAAATCCTCCCTGAAAATCAGCCATAACCAGCCATCGAGCGGTTAAAACTGGCTCAACAGGGATATCAATTATGAGAACTGCACAGACTTGACGTTCTCTTGCCACCAGGCAATTTTCACTGGAAAGTCATCTACATTCAAGACACATTAATACACACAACATACAATGAACTGGGTGCATTCATTCATTGCATGTTCATTTGGTGCATTATTATAATGTACTTGTTATTATCTACCGTACTGTACTACAACAGACATGCAGGGAATTAATACATTAAACTTGTACAGAATTAATACATTACTGTACTTCCGACATGCACAGAATGATCACATTATAGAAGGAATACATTACCTAAGCACAGAGGCACTGGGTGATTCCATCGTCTGACGGGGCCTGGCATGCATGTTATGTACTCATTACCCTGCAGGGAACAACAGCAACAAAACAAACGATTCAGCATTGTACTGTGTGGGTGCGCAGCTGCGTCCCAAATCACCCCCTATTCTATATCTAGAGCAATACTATTCCATATCTAGAGCAATACTATTCCATATCTAGAGCAATACTATTCCATATCTAGAGCAATACTATTCCATATCTAGAGCAATACTTGCAAGTGCCATCTGGGATGCAGAAAAAAAAACTCAAGTGAAGAAATACCAAACTTCTGGATTTGTTGACTTCACACAGCGGAAATGACAACTTCACGCTGTGCTGTGCCATCCAACAACAGAGCAATACTACGTAAAAAGTTGCACTGAAGTAAATTTACGGCAAACACATTTTTCAAACTGCTTTCACTGTAATCATTCTCAAGGTCTCTGCTGTAGAATAACAAGTTTTTTAAATTCCACTCGGTTTCCTTAATAATGCGCTACGGAAGTAATATGATCTACTGTGAACTTCTCTTTTGAGGTAACTGATGTATAGTCTGTGAGCTTCTCCCCTGAGGTAACTGATTTAATATGATCTACTGTGAGTGTCTCTCCTGAGGTAACTCATGTAACTATAATCTACAGTGATCTTCTCTCCCAAGGTATCTGTTGTAATACGATCAACAAGTTCAGGACAGTATGGGACCAGTCCACAGGAATGGGCAGTACAGTTGTTTTTTTTATTATAAGCAGTTTTAGGATGATATTTTGCGTTGAATGTTTTTCAACCATCACCTTCTAGCAACAGTAACACAAGTTCTTTTGTCTACAAATAATATTATGTCTTTATTTGATGGGCAATGAAAATAAGCAAGCCAACAGCTCTCGCTCTCGTCTTAAGAGCAGCCCAGACCGGAGCCGTTACTATGGAAATTTGCAAACAGAAGAATGTGCAGGGAGCAAAGGTGTCCTTCAGTCAGAAACATGCAGCTAAATGGAGGAAGTAACTTCTCATTAAGGTGCAAAAATGAGCAACAGACTGGACAGAGAGTTCTTTTTTATCAGGACGGAACAGGAAAGCTGTTACATTATAGAGCTGTTGTAGTACCAGGACAGTACACGGAACAAAGATGGCATGAGAAGATGAGACAGCCCTGGTCAAAACATCCTTTCTCCATCATGACCTGCAACCATCCTGTTACTCTGGGAATTGGAATAACTGTCAGGGATTTTCAAATTGAGCAGGGGGTGCACTATTCAAAATCATCCGTGGGCTGCCTGCTTGATCCTCCCATGCTCACCGACAGCAAGTAGTTACAACAGGGTAGCTTATATACTCACGAGGGTCGTGAAATATTGTCATGATCAAAGTAATTATCGCTAAGAGAATTGAATGTGTTAATAATTATCTGTGAATGGGGAAAAAAACGAAGCTAATTTCAGATGCCAGGAGGCATCTCTGTCATTCAAACATGGTGAACAGAAATGTGTTATAACAATGCTACTGGCAAATTCTGCCCCCTATACAGAACACTGGACAAAGGCAAAGAGGTTATTAGAGCAGAGAGAAGTTGGAGGAGAGAGAGGTTAGAGCAGCGAGAGGTTATTAGAGCAGCGAGAGGTTTTTAGAGCAGCAAGAGGTTAGAGTTGAGAAAGGTTAGAGCAAAGCGAACTTAGAGCCAATAAAGGTTATTAGAGCAGAGAGAGGTTATAGCAGAGAGAGGTTATAGCAGAGAGAGGTTAAAGTAGGGAGAGTTTAAAGAAGAGGGGTTGTTAGTGCAGAAAGAGGTTATTAAAGCAGAGAAGTTATTAGAGCAGAGAGAGGTTATTAAAGCAGAGTATACATATCATATTTTCACAAGATGATTTTTAAGACAGAAGCATTAAATATCAACAAGAAATGCCAATTCCGTAGCCCTACAGGTGCATCTCAAAAAATTAGAATATCGTGGAAAAGTTCATTTTTTTCCGTAATTCAAATCAAAATGTGACATCTTCACATATTCTACATTCATTACACATAAAGTGAAACATTTCATGCCTTTTCTGTTTCAATCTTGATGATTACGGCTTACAGCTCATGGAAATAAAAAAAAAATCCAGTATCTCAAAATATTAGAATAAAGACTTTACAATACAGAAAAGTCGACCTGAGAAGAGCCCTAATAGAGCTCCCTGAGCCTTCAATCTCTCAGTCTGGTTCAGTACACACAACCACAATCATGGGGAAGACTGCTGACTTGACAGTCGTCCAGAAGACACTCGTTGACACCCTCCATGAGGAGGGAAAGCCACAGAAGGTCATTGCTGAAAGGGCTGGCTATTCGCAGAGTGCTGTACCAAAGCATATTCATGGAGAGTTAACTGGAAGGGAAAAGTGTGGTAGGAAAAGGTGCACAAGCAACAGGGATGACCGCAGCCTTGAGAGGATTGTCAAGCAAAGCCTATTCAAGAACTTGGGGGAGCTTCACAAGGAGTGGACTGAGGCTGGAGTCAGTGCATGTACAGATGTGTCCAGGAAATGGGCTACAAGTGTCACATTCCAAGTGTCAAGCCACTCCTGAACCAGAGACAACGTCAGAAGTGTCTTACCTGGGTGAAGGAGAAAAAGAACTGGACCGTTGCTCAATGGTCTAAAGACCCTCTCTTCAGATTAAAGTAAATTTTGCATTCGGAAATCAAGGTCCCAGAGTCTGGAAGAAGAGTGGAGAGGCACAGAATCCAAGTTGCTTGAAGTCCAGTGTAAATTTTCCACAGTCAGGGTGCCATGTCACCTGCTGCTGTTGGTGCACTGAGTTTTATCAAGTCCAGAGTCAATGCAGCAGTCTACCAGGAGATTTTAAAGCAATTCATGCCTCCATCTGCTGACAAGCTTCATGGAGATGTTGATTTCCTTTTCCAGCAGGACTTGGCACCTGCCCACAGGGCCAAAACGACTGGTAACTGGTTTGCTGCCCATGGTATTACTGTGCTTGATTGGCCAGCCAACTCGCCTGACTCTTGTCAAGAGGAAAATGAGATACACAAGACCCAATAACACAGACGAGCTGAAGGCCGCTATCAAAGCAACCTGGGCTTCCACAACACCTCAGCAGTCCCCCAGGCTGATTGCCTCCATGTCACACCGCATTGATGCAGTAATTTGTGCAAAAGGAGCCCCGACCAAGTATTGAGTGCATAAATTAACATCCTTAGGAAACCTTTGCAGGTGTTTTGAGTTAATTTACTGATTAGAGCTCTTCTCAGGTCGACATTTCTGTATTATACATTTTTCTTTCTAATATTTTGAGATACAGCATTTTTGATTTCCATGAGCTGTAAGCCGTAATCATCAAGATTGAAAGAAAAAAGACTTGAAATGTTTCATTTTATGTGTAATGAATCTAGAATATATACAGTATGTGGGTGTCACTTTTTGATTTGAATTACGGAAAAAAAATTTTTTTCCACTAAATTCAAATTTTTTTAGATGCACCAGTATATACAATTATTAAGGTTAGGTTTCATTAGGTTTGATTTAAAAGCATAGAATGATATCTGGTGGTGCATTAACCAGTTTAAAAAAAATACTCATAATTCTGCCCAAAGTTAACCGTTATTAAGCGTCTATATATTCCTGCAACTAGTCGCTTCTCATCATTGTTCACATATACATTTTACTTCCAGTCATTTTATCTATAGACTTACTTTATATTTAGCACCCCAGCAACTAATTTTTACCCCGCCTTTCGTTCCCTTTAGATTCATGATTTTTTTTTTAAATAATCTCTTAGCCCTGATGCAAAATTATCAAAAAGTAATGTCCCGAGAAGGAAGTTAGCCCACCTTAATTATGCAGAAGTTACATTTTAACAATTCATTAGGAGAGACAGTCTAGGAGACAAGCTGTGGACAGCTTTGTAGCGCTGAAATATGAAGCAGCAGCTGTGACCTATTCACACGGAGGTGGAAAGCTAATGGCGCTGAAGAGTTGGCCTAATTAATTTCAACTATTGACTTCACTAACAACAAGAGGGCTTTGTTGGTGCCTATTTCTTCTTGTTTGAGAAATAAAGTAGTCCTCCCTGTTTGACAGGGACAATTTATGCTATCCATAGATTTGCTGGCAGCTAAATCCCCCAATACGGTCACCGTGCACTACTTCAACAGTCTGTGAAGAGATTCTTTAAAGGGTTGGAGTTAAAGGAGGATGTGAGGGTAAACCAACCCCTTTGTTAAAGAAAACGGAGCATAAAGGATTGCCTGCCTATTATAATCTTTATTCCTTATTAAATAAATAAAGAAGGGGCCTGGTTAAAGGCAGTGTTCCACATTTAACAATGCTTAGGTGAGGCCTTAGGTTAAAAACAAGCTTAAAACAAATGCTGAGAAAAACATAACTCCCGAAGAATATGGTGATGTCTTGGCTTCATCTCGATGATATTCGGAGGCTGAGCTGTGGCCTTTAGTACTAAAGAACACAACAGATACAGTGGGGAGAACAAGTATTTGATACACTGCCGATTTTGCAGGTTTTCCTACTTACAAAGCATGTAGAGGTCTGTCATTTTTATCATAGGTACACTTCAACTGTGAGAGACGGAATCTAAAACAAAAATCAAGAAAATCACATTGTATGATTTTTAAATAATTAATTTGCATTTTATTGCATGACATAAGTATTTGATACATCAGAAAAGCAGAACTTAATATTTGGTACAGAAACCTTTGTTTGCAATTACAGAGATCATACATTTCCTGTAGTTCTTGACCAGGTTTGCACACACTGCAGCAGGGATTTTGGCCCACTCCTCCATACA